>JAECMU010050358.1:0-12476 GCA_016106625.1 Dracogyra subfuscus | reverse complement strand
TATCATATATTAGGAATAAAAATAATGTATTGTGCTCACCAAAGGCATGCATAATACAATTTTTATTCCTAATATATGATACTGACGATACCGAAAAACACTGTTAATAACCTCTATATACTAGTATTTAATTAAATTATGACGTTTTCACCGTTAGTATTAAATTTTGTGTTACTACCTTTATGCAATAAAAGTCCTGGCATTTACACAAGTATTTTTTTCATGCCTGGAAAGTAGAGGAATTTTTTTATTACTATTTTTATTGTTATTATTATACAATGTTTTGCTTTAAAATAGCAAGAAAAGTTATTATGTATTATGAGAATACTAGTATGTTGATGATCACAAAAAACTATAATTTTAAAAGAATGTTATAGAAAATGCCTTTGAAAAGTAACAGGAGAGGGATGTACATGTAGCTCAGTGATACAGCACTCGCTCGATTCACGGTCGGTCTGGGATCGATCCCCGTCGGTGGGCCTGTTGGGCTATTTATCGTCACAGCCAATGCACCACGACTGGTATATCAAAGGCCGTGGTATGTGCTATCCTGTCTGTGGGATGGTGCATATTAAAGATCCCTTGCTGCTAATCGGAAAGAGTAGTCCATGAAGTGGCGACAGCGGGTTTCCTCTCTCAATATCTGTGTGGTCCTTAACCAAATGTCTGACGCCATATAATCGTAAATAAAATGTGTTGAGTGCGTCATTAAATAACACATTTCTTTCTTTCTTTCTTTCTTTCTTGAAAAGTAACAGAATTTTGTTGATAACCGTGTATGAAGTGTGCTAAATATTTATTGCTTTCAGCTACGACATCATCCTGACTGCGGAGACCATCTACAACCCAGAGTGTTACGAGGTGCTAAGCAACATTTTTGATGCCCTTCTGGCTCCAGATGGAGTTATGTATCCTTGACAAACGGAGGACGAAAAATACTTACAAGATTATGATTATAAGATAGAAAAACAAACATCTAAAGGCCTCAGCTGTTCACAGCAGCTGATGTGCGCATGCACACACACACACACACACACACACACACATTTATGTAAGTTAAACATAATAATTGTATTTACATTATTACAAGTGTAAAACACAAAACCGTTTTACACACTGTATGAACAATGTTGCACATTAACAAAAAGCCGTTAACAAGTGTGTGAAGCAGTTTTGTGATTCGTAATTGCATGAACATAAAAAATGATGTTAAATTTTTTATCATTTATCATTCCAAGGGTATAATTATTTCTTTAATATAAAATACTATGAAATAACAAACAATCTCTTTCTTGAGGAAATTAATACACAGAATAATGGGAATCCATATTCTGTGGCTTGGCTTTTCCCCCTTGGGAATTCTCTCATTCTTTCATACATTAATTTAAACTACTGTGAAACCTCTCAAGATCGCACCCTCTGTAAAGTGGAATTCCCTCAAAGTTCCTTTTCAAAAAACCAGGACAGAACTTAAAGGGACATACCCTAGTTTCAGTCCATGAAAATTAACATTAAGTTTAGTTTAATTTACAAACCTGTAACACATTTTGATAAAGTTACAGTTGAGTGAAACGTGTCTTTCCTAGTGTTTAAAAACTAGGGTATGTCCCTTTAACCTCTTTAAACCAGATACCTCTTGTAACTGGACATTTGTCTTGGTCTCAAGTGTGTCCGGTTTAGAAGGGTTTCACTGTATTTTATCCTGCAACCAGTGTTCCTACTGGCCTGTTATGATGACCTGTTAAAGCAAAGTCATAACAGTATACTAGCATGTTATGACTTTTGACGTCACGTACAAAAGGAACTATGTTTTTGAGAAATGTTGACCTCTGACCCCATATGCCATACCATAACAAATGTAAAATAGCAGTAAATACAAATAACTTTTAGTTTTGCGATAACAATACGAAACTTGTATATTTATTTATGAGAGTTCAGAAACGCTTTTTTTTAATGTGACAGAATGTAGCTAGCGTCTTACAAATAATGACGTCATGTATTTTGCATGACGTCATACTGCAAAAGCCTTGCTAGGTAGACAATACTCGCTTTGCGTACACAAAACAGGAATACATAATGATTTCCGAATATTCCTGTAGGATTGCAGGATAAAGATAATAACCAGTTAATGACGCTTGATATCGGCTTTATCCTGTTCAGGACGAATGGGAAATTTCGCTCGGCAAGCCTCGCGGAATTCACCATTCTTACCTTCACAGGATAAAGCCGATATCATTAACTAGTTATTCTCTATTTAAGCTATAAATAACATTTACTGATTCAACACATTTTATTAATTTGAAATAAAGAAGACAGCTAAAACAATCTCTTTTGTTTTCCAAGTATTGCCCAACATAGTGCAAAATTGAGATTCCTGCTGTTATGAACATCAGTTTTTAAGTCCCCTGATAAGTTTTTGGACCAATCTAAACATTTATAACAAAAAAGTAAATATAGATTGGAATTATTCACATTTATTACCCCAATGGTCACTTATAACAGGGAAAATATTTTCCATATTTTCTCGGTGAGAAATATTCTGCATTGATCTAATGAACAATACTATTGGATAATTTGACGCTTACAAACCAGTGACCTTGTTGGTACTAAATATGACGTCATCACAATTTGGCAAACACAAAATGACGTAGTTTAAAGAGTTTGTGTTTATGTCTCTTTGTTTTTGGTGTTAAATTTATAACAAAATGTCATTTTAATGCAATTCCTTATAGATTTTGTAGCAGAATAAAGAAAATCTTTGTTTTTAAAAAATATCTATGAACGTGATTAAATTATATAAAGTTATAGCAGTTCTCAGAACAGTGCGTAAAGTGGTTTACATCATTTTTTTAAAGGTTGGCCTTTGTGCATGTGCATCAAAAATGAAAGCTTTTAGAAGAAAAAAATAGCTGAGGTAATAAATAGAATGACAAACTCTGTACCAGTTATTATCAAATTTATGTAAAGCTAGTGACAACTGATTTGTTTTTCACTCGGGACATTAATTTGATAACTGGTAACTCATTTATTATTCTCTTATATATATCACACACACACACACACACACACACACACTATAGATGTGCTGCTAATTTGTCCTACTATTCAGTAGACTGAATTCAACTTGTATTTTTAAATTCTTAGCTATGAACAGCTATTTATCGGCAAAATGCAACTACTTTGGTGTGGGTGGTGGAACACGTTTGTTTGAAGATCATTTGACGACGACAGGCCAGTTCACTAGTGAGGTCTACCACAGAATCACAGCCAGTGTGTATCATTTTACCAATATTGTTATATTAATGTTGAGGCTTGCTTTCCATTTACACAATTCTGCATGTGATTTATACATATTTTGTGCTTTCGTAAGCGAATTATTGTACAAAGATACAGAATCACAGCCAGTGTGTATCATTTTACCAATATTGTTATAATATTAATGTTGAGGCTTGCTTTCCATTTACACAATTCTGCATGTGATTTATCCATATTTTGTGCTTTCATAAGCGAATTATTGTACAAAATTGGATCTTGTCAAATGGTACTTTTAAGTCAAAAAGTAAATACTCATCCGTAACCAGTTTTTTCAAGCAAATAAAATCGCGTATAGAAAAGGTACTGTGTATATAAACTGTATCGATAAACAAAAATGTGTTACAGTATATTGCCATGTATTGGCAGACTTTTAAAGTTTAGATATACTTTCCAAAAGAAGAGAATCAGCTTACACACGCAGGTAACAAATTGGTTCATAATAGAAAACAGGCATTTGGCTTTTAAGAGTTAAAAATTACCAAAACAAAGCAGTTAGATTGAGTAATGTTAGGAGGAATTGGTCTTATTATATTTGTCGGCACAATTATTGTCAATACTGAAATGCATGTTTTAGAGGTTTTTTGGAGAGTTTTTTTTTTTGTTTCATCAATTTAAAAGTAACTGTTTTCATTTACTTTTTTAGTTTTGTCATGTGTGGCATTTACTGCTTTACTTGCTTCATGGTGTTTGCATTGATGATCAAATGAATGCATGACGTTTTTCAAAGATGTTTTCCAATTTAAAACGAGCTTTCAATTGAACCTCATTCCACTATTCTTAACAGCTAAGAATTTTTAATTTGTTCATTTTAATCACTTAATTTTATTAGATCTGTTCATGGCATATTGATTTTAATTATTCATTTTCTCATCTTCAGGTGTCCCAAGAGAAATTCTAAAGATAGTACGCAAGACTTAAGATGGTATGCAAGATGTTTCCAAAATAATCCAATTTTCATATTGAGAATGGAAAGTTGAACAGACCGTGAACTGAAGTTCACTAATGCATACTTATAGCGTGTCATGGTAAAGGCTTGTTTAGCACACTTCAAAACTATGACAAGACACATGGAGTGCACTTTGTGGACAAGATGTTGACGAAATGAAGTCTTGAAACCTGTGATAAAACTGTTCCTCAAGTTGAATTTTTATTTTAAAGTTTTGACAGCAATTGTTTTTGAATAAATCTGTTATATATTTCCATAGTATTGAAGTGTTTTGCCTCCATAAGCCTTCACTAGCCTTCACTTGCATTTGGCAAAACAGGTGGAAGGTGGTTTTTCATATTGTGTACAGTAATTATGGGCACTGTAACATACATTTATGTCTTGGCCAGAGACCATGTAAATACACAATGTACTTGTTTGTAATGACAAGTAGTTCAAAATAATGTGTCCAGTAAAAGTTAAAGTTTCTTTTGTCTAAAGACATGACACTCCTTTATTAAACGTACTCTCTCACAGATGGTCGACCTAATTTTTTACCCAACAAGGTATTATATGACAATATATACATTTTATTTGTACCTAAAAGTACTTTACTGAACCATCTACAACCACCATATCACACTTATTGATATTTTATAAAAATAATTGAATTATGGGTACGGTCCATAATTCTGATAAAAATAATGGCCATTTGGAGTGTGATGTATTATTTCGAGTCATGTAACTGGTATTCCCCGAATAACCACAGTGTCAAAATGAGAATGCATGACAAATGATGTGACATGAATCCCTATGTCTGGCTGATACCCTATTATAGAGTAGAGTTGGGAACTACATAGCCATTTGCGTCACGAAAATCGGTTTAAATGCACTCTGTCACAGATGGTTGACCTAATTATTGACCTAACAAGGAATTGTATGACAATATATACATTTGATTTGTACCTCAAAGTACTTTATTGGACGATCTACATAACCACCATATCACACTTATTATTGATATTTTATAAAAATAATTGAATTAGGGGTACGGTCCATAATTCTGAGAAAAATAACGGCTATTTGGAGAGCAGAGGTGTGACGTATTATTTCGAGTCATGTGACGGGTATTCCCCGAATAACCACAGTGTCAAAATTATTTTCCAAGCTCATGTAACATGAACGCTCGAATTTATTTTAGCAACAGACGCATGTTAAACATCAACAATCCTGACTGGTTAGGCCTTTGTATCTATAGATAAATTTATCGTTAGTCGTATGTGAAAAACTCTAAATATTTGGATCACGATTACCTTCATTTTCCACCTTGTAAAATTCATTATTATGCAAAATATGCAATAACAGCAGACTTGGGATAGGAATTGTTACATTTTTAAAGAATACGCTTAACTAGACGATATTTATATACGATGTGACATATAGTCACAAAGGCCGTGTATATATCCTCTGCTAATGAGGGCTGGCTATATTCACAGCAAAAATGTATATAGGCAGTAAATAAGTTGGGTTTAGTTTTTTTGTTTTTTAATTTTTTTATCCCACTGCCCCCTTTCCTGTCTCTCCTTTGAATTCCATCTCATTTCTTCCCAATCTGGCAACTCCTCCTATCTTTCAACTTCTTTCACTGTCCACCTCCACATCCCAGTTCTTGTCTCTCCAGCCGCGACAGGTGCTTGTCTCGTGTGGCTATCTGTGCCACACACCTGCCATTCCCCATCAGCTTTTAGCTGTGGGCTTAGTCTGACCACTTCGGGGAGTGTTCAGTAGCTACTTTCTGGCATTGTTAAGAGGCACTTGTAACCACCATCTGGAACAAGAGGAATTCATACTAAGTACTGTATGAACAGAGCATTTTCTGAACGGGGGAGGTGTGGGGTGGGGGAGTACATGGATTTAGTGGATCCTTTTGTGTATGTTTTCCAAAGACATGAATAGCATAATATTGCCCATACAGTAGTGAAAATAAATAATAATGAAACAAATCTGGGAGAGTTTTGGCTATAAAAATGCAAGATTAACGTGTGTGCACACACGCCAGGCTGAATTTGTCTCTGCACGTAAAACTGGATTCAACTGGGTTAAGTAATAATTTAATCTAATTAAAATTAGCTCCACTATTACATGTGGATCTAACAGCAGCCCATTGAAGCTCATGTCCAGTTGACCTTTCAATCGACTAGTCAAAACCAACCTTTGGACGACAAAACATGCGACAGTACACAGTCTTTTTATGCTATGCATTAAACTGAATGACTACTTTGCGAACCAGTCAAAATAATTTAATAATATTAATAATAATAAATGGTAAATTCATGTTCTGAATATTTATTATTTTATTTCAGTGTATTTGTAATTATTTTCATTAGGAAATTAATAATTTAATTTTTTTTATTTGCCATGTATATAGCTGGCCCCCATTTGCCAAGTCTCTATGCACGGCAGTCATTTATATAAAATTCAAAAATACATTATACAGTTGTCGTATATATAGCCTCATCACTAAGAGTGTGTTTTGCCATAATTTAACTTTGAAACATGAAGAGTTCTAACTTTTTAAAATGAAGAGTGTCCTGAAATTACCTCAATCACAGTTCATTTAAAATGTTTTGGATCATACAGTAACTAGGTTTGGTATTCCAAATGAATGTAATTTCCATTTATAATCCATATTTAGAGAAATAAGGTTCACTAAATCCGTGATTAGGTGCCTTTAATCATCGGCTGTTGGATGTCCAACTTTTAGTAATTCTGACATAATCAAAAACCCACTACGTTAGTAGTAAGGGATATTTTCATATGCACCATCCCACAGACGGGATAGCACATATGATGGCCTTTGATGTACTAGACATGGTGTACTGGCTGGAACAAAAAATAACCCAATGGGTCCACTGAAGGGGATTGATCCCAGACTAACCATGCATTGGGCGAGTGCTTTACCTTTGGGCTATATCCCACTCTACATTGCCCAGTACTGGTTATACCTTTAATACGGAGACATACAGAAAAGGAAAGGAGTATTTGTTTAAAGCTTGCACTGGCATCATTTACTAATATTTTTACAGCCGATAGGGTCACGTGATAATTTTGTCTTAATGCAGCGTCTGATGTCAATGGCTTCTTTTAGAAGTGTTTTGAGGTACTTAAGACATGGCTCATTATAGAGAAAGGTCGATTTTGTCACTGATAACTGATTAGTAGTAGCCGATCACCTGTACCACATGACCAGCACAAGCCCGCCGACAATTAAAACGGTGCGATCAATGGACCTCAAAGTGAACATCTAAAGAATAGCAGAGATACCAAATGGAAGTGTGATAATGTGTGGTGAATGACGTTACGGATCACAGCTACATTGTTTTGTATACATGCTACAAATTAAGCCGACACGGTCCTGCAGTTAAGGCGCTTACCAGATATGAAGGCGCTTACTTGGCTGGCTAAGGGAGCACGGGCCGTCTCGGCTTATCGCTCTAGGGAAACCCTACACAATACACCAAACAAGTTGTTGTCAATTGTCTTAATAGCTGGTTTAAACTCTTGATGGAGAAATGTTTCCCCAAGTCTTCTGTTACTCAAAGAAATTCTGTTTACTAGATCCTACATTTTGTGATGTCAATGCCACAGTCATTGATCTACATATACCAGTAATACATGGGTTGGAACAGAAAATATAACACAATGGGTCTACAGTTATACTCTGAGCTGGTGGTAAGACTTAAATACATCTTTCTCAAATTTCGGATAAAAAATCAAGAACGAAAGAACCGTTCATGCATTAATTACCTCTGTCGACAACGGACTGAGATTTGACTGAACGACAGGCTGCTTAATTAGTTGAACAATGATTGTCACTTGCAGAGTAATCGGGACGCCGTCGCTAGATCAAATGCAAAATGTAATCACACTGGTGTGAAGTTTACTCTTATTGTGGTAAGTTGTTAGATCTGGATTTTGAATTAAAATTTTGTACATAAGAATAAATTAGGTCTTAGAAAATAAAATGAAATTTAACCTAGTACAAATATTAGAACGACCAGAAACAAATTTAATATGCAGCCACTAATGTTTTATGCAGAAAAATATATTTGATATGTAATTACAATCGTTAAAAAGTCTCGGTGAATAACATCTTAAAAATTGCAGCAAACTCAGGAATGTACCTTTTAGTGTAGGTATATTTTTTGTCTCTGAAATAATCAATTGGACTTTTAGGACTGTGTTTTCCAACCATCCATGGGTTCAAATGTCATTGTTGATCGCAAGGTGTTGATCATTCAAGGACCATAACTCTGGATGAACTCGTCTAAACTGGTCCTCTATGTAAACCGGACTATTTCGACAGTACAAAGTGAGTCTGGTTTTGACAGAGTCCACTGTATTAGAAAGAAAGAAATGTTTTATTTAACGATGCACTCAACACATTTTATTTACTGTTATATGGCGTCAGACATATGGTTAAGGACCACACAGATATTGAGAGAGGAAACCCGCTGTCGCCACTTCATGGGCTACTCTTTCCGATTAGCAGCAAGGGATCTTTTATATGCACCATGCCAGACAGGATAGCACATACCACAGCCTTTGATATACCAGTCGTGGTGCACTGGCTGACGAGATCCACTGTACAATAGAAAACTTGCTGCTTTCACACATTTAGCAGCAAGGGATCTTTTATATGCATCATCTCAAGACAGGATAGTACATACCACAGCCTTTGTTACATTACTTGCAAACCAATGGATGGAATGAAAAATAGCCCAAATGGGCCCACCACAGGGGTCAATCCTAGACTGACCATGCATCAAGCGAGCACTTTACCACTGTGCTACATTCCACCCAGAAGAAAAAACAACAGTAAAAAACCATATCAACCAATAATATTTTAATAACAATAACAATTTTTTGTATGTTAACAAAGTTCAAGATTCACAATGGTTGATGATAATACATATGAAATGTGAACATATTTCGTTGTTGATAACAACCTCGTAGGTATCACACTAATATTGATGGTTCATAATGGTTGACAAATGCATACACGTTGCAGCAAGTACAACCAGAATTGTTAACATAATCAGTCTTGAGCACCAAATGTAGATATATTCAGTTCATCAAACAACGGATATAACAGGACAGCACCATCCAGTCGACTGCAACTGAAATATTCTAAAACCATTTTATTAGTTGAACAACAAAATCAATATATACACAGGCTGAGTAGAAAGTGGGACATTGTCAAGTAGAAAGTGGGACATTGTCAATACACCAACATGTTTGTTTAAAAATGCAAGGTTACCTTTCACAAGCAAAGAATAGTACTGTAGTTGCAATATTAATAAATGTTATGAGCTTTTAAACTGGTAATATATCTCGCCTTAGCCCACCCAACATTCTGACCTTGAAATTATTTAAACATATTTTTATCTGCCTGTAATGTATGCGACCAAAAATATGGAATGCAGGGGACATACCAAGAAATTTTAGGCTTATATCAATGTAGTTGGTAACACACCAAAATTAATTATCACAGTACACTCTGGGGTTTTGTCAGTAGTTAATCCCATCATTCTATAAAAAAAATTATAATCATTTCAGTTTAGTTTTAGGTCATCTGAACACTGGAAATTTGTGATGGTAGGAGAAAATTTTGGAAATTAAAGTATTTCTGTTTAATTAAAGTATTTCTGTCTCATTATAAAGTTACAGTCTGATCAACTGACATGATTTTCACAAGTCTGTGAATTTACTTCAAGCAACAAATGTTCATTTCGTTCAGTGCACTATTATTATTTTGTTAGTATCTGAACTATAAAAAAAATCCTCAAAAAAAACTATAGTAGTTTAGATACTGACAAATAGCATACTGCTCTGAACGAAATAAACTGATTTCTAGCATTGATTTGTGTTCATCAATACTTGTGCATATCTTGCCAGGCATACACTTCTCATGCATTGTAAAGTGCACATTATAAAATAACATGGTGCCATATGCAACCAGCCTACTGGGTCACTACGTATGCTTATCCTTCACTTCGATGTTGATTACTTTTAACTTTATTTAAAACCCTGCCTACCTTTTTTTTTTTTTTGGCTACATATGTTTATTCTATAGTTCCTTATTGATTACTTTTTAAGTGGATTTAAGAAAATATATATAGTATATATATTAAAATGGGTCTCTATGATATGTTGACTACTAAACAGTAATTATAATGGTCATCCAAACAGTTTGGACCAAACTGAATTATAATTTTGAAAATGCAAATGAAAAACAAAACCGCAAAGTATTCCAAAGAGAAAGCACTAATTCTTAGGACTGTTCACAAACAAAATGTTTTATAGTTTGAACCTGGAATAAAAGATACAACTCCATAATTTCTCTGATGGTTAATGAGTACTAATGTTTACATAACAGTTCTAAGAAATTATTTTTTAAAAGGCTTACGCTATCATTTGTCATTCTAACATAGCCATTTCTTGACCTGTATTTTGCAGCCTTAGTATTTTAATGTGTTTAAGACTATTGCCAAATGCATCAGAAAGAGTACTCAAACAGGTATGTAATGACTTCAGAAGTATACATTAGGGTTACATGATACTGTGCTACATAAACCTGACTTTATCCCAGTTATCTTTCATAACCATTGAATGACTTGATACATTCATTGGTTGTATTTAAATGTTTACATCACACGACTGTTTGCCTCAACAAAACCATTCTCGTTGGTAGAACATTACAGAATCTGGGTGGAAAGTGTTACCAATGCATGTGGTGGCTGCCATATTTTGAATCTGCACCCAATATCACCTTAAATTTGTGTCTGAATCATGACAACCTATATGTTTTACATATTAAGACAAATAAATTGGCAACAGTGACATCTGGACAATATTAATTTAAGCTTATTTAAGAATACTGTAAGAATTTACCCATGCTACCCTTAACCAATAACAAAAAAGACCCTTAACTAATGAAAAAAATAAACAAATGCTTGTCTAAAGATAACCTTGCATTACATTATAAACATGTGTTACCTATCTCAATTATAATTACAGCACACAATAGTAAGTTAAAACAAAATAATTTTTAAAGTATGAATATATAAACTGTATTAAACATAATTCATAATTTAATTTAAAACCGGTATCATAACATGTTTTAACTCTAGCTGATTAACATAAACGAGTGTGTAAGTTACACCAGTAAATTAATGCACTTGACTGCACACACTGTAGGTGACAGATAAATGTTGTTGGTATTTATCAGTACAGTACGGATTTGTTAAAACTGTTATCACATGCACGTATACAACTGTTTCATTAAAAGAGACCGACCCGATTTTGCTGTCATTGTTAACATATTCCAACTAACGGAACAGCTTTAACGATCAAAATTACATACATGCACTACATACATTTTTGTTTATTAATATCAGTGTCTTTATATTCTATGATTCTAATCATTGTAATTTATTTCCTAATATAAATGTTTTCAAACATACAAAATTTGAAGGCAAAATCAAGTATGGGCTACAATAAACCATATACGTAATGAGACCAGAAACACACTGAATGTAAAAACACTGATATTCTAAACATTACATTAATATGTAAATTTAGTCGTTTTAAAAGGGTCCATGAGGAGGAAATGTAATGGCAAGACAGTCTTTTCAAGTAAAGTCTGTGAAGCAAAATAACTTTACCAATGGAAGTTTAGGATTTCACTAAAACTGGACAATGAATGCATTTATTGTTGAACACTACAAAATAAAACTGAAAATTATATTTATATAAAAAATGCTTGATATTTAAACTGTCAGTATTTTTTTGTGTAGTAATTATTTTGATTACCCCGACAAATTCAAATTTGTAAAAGGTTTATAACGAAAACAATGATGTTTGTTATTTAATTATCTATAATGCTTAATACTGTTTAAAGAATGAGTGAATATAAAATTCCTGTACGTCTTTGTGTAGATCCCAGAGTTATACAATGAATGTGTATTTAATCTTGTTCAGACCCCTTAACCCTAAAATAACCAAGATAACAAGACAAAATTTAATGACATCTTACAACTAATAATGTTGGTCTAAATAATATTACTTAAAGCCCTAATAAACAGTTCTCATTTTATGGATGCGATTTTTAAAAAGTAATCCTTCAAGAAAGAAAGAAATGTTTTATTTAATGATGCACTCAACACATTTTATT
>JAECMU010050333.1:0-12979 GCA_016106625.1 Dracogyra subfuscus | reverse complement strand
GGACCTGGCTGGACAGCTGGTGGTTCTGTAGTACTTGAACCTGCCTTGGGGGTTTCAGTGGCTTGTTCAGCATGTAGTCAAATTAATAAGCTTTAGAGAAAGGATTATTCATCAAATGTAAATAATGGGAGAGTTGGGCCATTGCCCAACCCTCCCACCCTGGACTGTCCCAACTTGACCAAGTCTCACCATTTTTAATTTCAACCAAATTTTTATCTTGGGCGGTGATCACATGGATTTCAAAACATGCCTTGATGGAAGAAGACTGTCACAGCTATCACGCAGAATACACTAGAACAGTGTTCTATATACTGTTTAAGAGATATAAAAATGCTTACCTTGGAGTAAGAATTGTGTCTTTTGTGCGAAAAATGTATTTTTGTCCACAATATATGGACAACAGCCTGGAAATTCAAGTCCCTTATATCAATAGAAAGATAATGCTTAGTGCTTCAAATAGATGGCAGCACCTGTCTCAAACAACGAGCTATGGCAATGATATTAGGGGTGGCTCAACTCTCCCTGTGGCCCAACTCTCCCAATCTTCCCCTACTGTAAACTGGATTAATATGACTTCTTGGTTCTTTGTAAGTATGCACCTTAGCACATGTTTACGAAGTATAAATATGACAAAGATCATTGGTACAGGTATTTGCAATGCATACCTGCAATGAAAATAATGCATATAAAGTTGGCAGGATGGTTGACCGACACAAAATTATATGCATGCTTTAGATTCCCGGTTTAAATTCATAGCTCTGGCCTACTGAGAAAACCCCCAAAAGAGAAGTTTTTATTGGGCATAGAGTGATCATATGTTAGGCCGAGTATGAAACCACTGGCCTCATGCCCCTCTGTATTTTACGTCTAAGCCACGAATGTACTGTGGATTTAGAAATACATGTTTTCTTTTAATGACAACTGCTTAATAATACTGACACATCTCTTACTTTCAGAGGTAATAAAGTTCTTGTGTTTGTCGGTTTCTTTTCTTTATTAGGACTAGTATTAACTTTACGTTTTTCGGCGGTCTTGTCTAGGGGAAGGTGCATATAAAAGATCCCTTGCTGCTAATTACTCGAAAAGAGTAGCACACTGTGTTGTGGCAGCATATTTCCTCTTTCATTATCTCTGTGGGCCCCAAATCACATGTCCATTGCCATAAAACCAACAATAAAATGTGTTGAGTACTTTGTTAAAAAAAAAAGAGCACAAGTTCCAGTGCCATAAAACCGACAATAAAATGTGTTGAGTGCGTCATTAAGTTAAGCACTTGTTTCTTTGTGTTTCAGTGGTGCGGAAGACAAGCATGGGTACATCTGGGATCGACACTACGGAGTCTGTCTCAACAAGTTCGCACACAGCGATGTCGTCAACTCCGTCGCATTCAACCCTCAGGACTCACAGATGTTGGTTACCGTTAGTGACGATCACCACATCAAAATCTGGCGCTCTAAAAATCAGTGTCGCCACTTAGACATTAAAAGTTGTTTAGCTTAATGGACCATGTCGAAAAACATTATAATTTTATGGTGCTCTGAATGCGTCTTAAGATTTGTGTGAATTTTTTTTTTTTATTCTGAGTATTCACTTCTATGTGGGCTGTGATATTGGAAAACCTCTGTTTCAATTCATTTGTGTTAAAACGTCAGACATTATCGACTTGGATGATGAAGATTTTAGCACCGAGATGTGCCAGGGAGATATTGTTACTAACATCCATCAGGTGATCTGAATAATCTACTAATGCTAGTAACTGTGTTCGCTGCCAGTTGTAATGAGCCAGATAAATATGGTTAGAAGTTACACCAATTTTATTTCTAAAGAAACATGTCTATAAATTCAATTTACATCTAGCAGCATTCCATCGTTATTTTTGTAGTAATGACTTGACTTTTATTCTTTGAAAAGATGTCACATCATAAGGGAAGTAACGAGCACATTTTGGACAATATTAAGCTTTATGGACAATTTTGACATGTGTAAATAAACATAAATGTCATGAAGGTACAGAACTTTAATGTGATTTGATTTCCGAGAGCTTATGATTTGTAGGAAGAAATAGAAGGTCTTAATCATAATAATGTTGTCATGACTTGTAGCTTCTACAAACGTTCTTATGATGTTGGAGTTCACAGAAACCATTCAGATCTACTACAAGTCATTACTTGAGAGATATTTACATCTGTATGCGTTATTGTTTATTTGATACCATCAAATATTATTTTTGGCATATGGCATTTGCCTCAGGTCAAAAGTGAAATGAACACATGCAAATTGAAAAAGGTCCATCTGATTATCTCCTCTGTAAGCTGAAATGTTTTTCCATGAAAGTAACTATTTAAAAAATGTTTTTAAAATTGACTACAATGTAACTGTAGACCCTTGAACAGGTAACTTGACCTGTCACACTTCTAATGACCTCATTAATTTTGCAGGTGTTATTGTCTGTTTGATGCACCGAAAGCGATGCAATTAATCAGTCGCTTTACAGAACATATTCACAATCATTTTACAATATTAAAATCATAATGTGATAACATCCCGTTAATCAAACAAAATACATATACAAAAGGCTCCCTAAATATTATAATTCTCAGTAAACTATTTTTCAATTTTATTATGGAATATATCCGACACTTCAACTTTGTTTGACAATCTAACACATTTTTGTACATGGCTCATTCGTAGTTTTCATATAAAGTTATTCCATTAGAATATGAACCCAAAACACAAGTGTTGGATCACACTCAGTGTGAAGTAGGTTTGCATGGAATGTTTTGACACATGCCTTTATGTTAGACTGAATAAAGACATTTTACCGTGTGAGAACATTTCTGATGGGGACTGTAATCCTGCAGTTTTGTGAATTTATTCCAATACGAACCCATTCACAGCAAGCGCATTGAGAACTTCATGATTGCCAACTAAAGTATTCATTCATTTCATTTATTGTTATTTCTGTGCATATATACAATTAAGGTTTGAGCACGCTGTCCTGGGGTACATACTGTAAACCGTATTAATATTGCGACATGTTTTTTTCGCGAATGTATACCGTAGCAGATGTTCGCGACATGTA
This sequence comes from Dracogyra subfuscus, assembly GCA_016106625.1. Lineage (NCBI taxonomy): Eukaryota > Metazoa > Mollusca > Gastropoda > Neomphalida > Peltospiridae > Dracogyra > Dracogyra subfuscus. The sequence goes on along the minus strand of JAECMU010050333.1, from coordinate 9,897 downwards.
AATTTCACGAACAACCGTTGACAGCTCCAAAAAAATAGAAGTGGATAAAGACAGCTCACTGTAATTGTTATAAAGTTACTGTCTGTAAATCAATATTCTGTTATCCTACATCAAGCAATTGTGCCTGGTCCAGTCTATAGAGGGGATTAGGCCCTACCCACCTCTCCTGTATTAGAATCACAACTCACTGCTTCTGTTGTTAACTGTTAACACCCTTTAATAACACAGTCAACGATTAGTCGCCATCGATTGAAGCTACATAAAACAATTAACGATCAGTCGCCATCAAGGAGAGCTGCTGTATATGCTTTGCCTGTTGAGTGGATTCTTTTTGTGAATTTTATTCTCAATAAAATATTTCCAAACAAATTTAAGCACACTTCACACTTCAAACTGGAAAATAGTGCATGCGTGTTAATTTCGCGACATACGGTTGGACGCGAAATTTATAAGCACGCATTTTTTTCACGGTTTATAGTACCTCGGCTATCTGGGCTGTCTGTTCAGCACAGTGGGTTAGTTGTTAGTGAGAGAGAAGTCGGTGTAGTGGCCTTACACCTACCCATTAAGTCTTTAAACTCATTCTGGGTGGGAGCTGATACCAGGATATGAATCCAGTACCTTCCAGCTTAACGGGTACCCCACTGAGACCAGTACTGAAGTTGTATGCCGTCTATGCTATGACGTGTTGTTGCGATTGTTACAGTTTTTAATCACAAATCAGGTTATTGATAGCAGTACTTGTATTTAGTAGTCTGTTGTAAACTTTGTTTATATTATATGACAAGCCACATTAGTGTTCAAAGACACCAAAGACTTTCAGCATATACCGAATGGCATAATTTAAATATATATTTACATTATTCAGGTCATGTCTTTAAGCTGGTATTCTTTATGGAATGTGATCAGTTAATTTTTTGTTTGGTCTCTTTGTTTTTGTGTGTGATGATTTCCCTATATATATATATATATGAGAGCATCTGCTACAGTATCAGTTACTGAAATGTGCAGACATTGTTTACGAAATGTATATAAAGATCTTCTTTGAAAATAACATTTTTACATTTTGTTATATTTCAAGACAATTCTAAATTATCATTTGTATTGGTAAGGAAAGATATAAAGACCAACATTCTGGTGGTCATGTAATGCATGAATTACGGGACTCTTAAATTCTGGTAATATATGGTTACGCTGTTCACATTACTGGAACCACCATTGTAATTTCTTTTGACAGTATTGTAACAGTGTTTGTCTTTAACATGTAGCTAACTATTCCAGTGTTTCTTGCTTTGGTTGCAGAATATTCACAACTCATTACCAACTAGTGACAATTCCTGAAGCAATCATCTACATGGTGGGGGTGAAGGTTGCTGTTATAAGCAGTACAGTACTTCCAATTACATCAGGGGAGGGTTACTGTTAGGCAGTATAGTACTTTCAGCTACATTGGGGGGGGGGGGGTGTAGTTAGGTGGTAACATACTTCCAACTACATGGAGGGGGAGGAGGGTCACTGTTAGGCAGTACAGTACTTCCAATTCTCTCTTCAGTCATGTCATTATGACCGCTTTTGTTTTTCAGTGATTTTTTTTCGAATTGGTTCTTTGCTTTAAAATGTGGGTTTTAAAAAAACCCCAATTATTCAGTACATTTGGTAAACTTTTAAAACTAACAACCAGGTACATTCATAGGTTTTTTTAAATTTTAAAACTTTGTTTTTAATAATATGAATTATCTGTTCTAAATGTTTATAAATAATTTTTAAAAACACCCCACAGCTTTCATATATTGCTAGATGAAAGTTGCTCATGAAAAAGAAATCTAGACATTTTAATATTGGTGATAAGGTACTGACATCACAGTGTCTCCAGGGTATTCCAAATTCTGTCCAAAACTTACGATATGGTATCGCCAGATGCTTTCATAGTGCAACCATGATCATTAAAGGTGGATATTTGATATGTACATATCAACTTCACTGAAGCTGGGTGTTCAACGTTTACATATCAACTTCACTGAAGCTGGGTGCTCAACGTTTACATATCAACTTCACTGAAGCTGGGTGCTCAACATTTACATATCAACTTCACTGAAGCTGGGTGTTCAACGTTTACATATCAACTTCACTGAAGCTGGGTGCTCAATGTTTACATATCAACTTCACTGTAGCTGGGTGCTCAACGTTTACATTTCAACTTCACTGAAGCTGGGTGCTCAACGTTTACATATCAACTTCACTGAAGCTGGGTGTTCAACCTTTACATATCAACTTCACTGAAGCTGGGTGCTCAACGTTTACATTTCAACTTCACTGTAGCTGGGTGCTCAACGTTTACATATCAACTTCACTGAAGCTGGGTGCTCAACATTTACATATCAACTTCACTGAAGCTGGGTGCTCGTTTACATATCAACATCACTGAAGCTGGGTGTTCAACTTTTACATATCAACTTCACTGAAGCTGGGTGTTCAACCTTTACATATCAACATCACTGAAGCTGGGTGCTCAACGTTTACATATCAACTTCACTGAAGCTGGGTGCTCGTTTACATATCAACATCACTGAAGCTGGGTGCTCAACGTTTACATATCAACTTCACTGAAGCTGGGTGTTCAACCTTTACATATCAACTTCACTGAAGCTGGGTGCTCAACCTTTACATATCAACATCACTGAAGCTGGGTGCTCAACGTTTACATATCAACTTCACTGAAGCTGGGTGCTCAACGTTTACATAACATCACTGAAGCTGGGTGCTCAACGTTTACATAACATCACTGAAGCTGGGTGCTCAACATTTACATAACATCACTGAAGCTGGGTGCTCAACGTTTACATAACATCACTGAAGCTGGGTGCTCAACGTTTACATAACATCACTGAAGCTGGGTGCTCAACGTTTACATAACATCACTGAAGCTGGGTGTTCAACCTTTACATATCAACTTCACTGAAGCTGGGTATTCAATGTTTACATATCAACTTCACTGAAGCTGGGTATTCAGTCTTTACATATCAACATCACTGAAGCTGGGTGTTCAACCTTTACATATCAACTTCACTAAAGCTGGCTGTTCAACCTTTACATATCAACTTCACTGAAGCTGGCTGTTCAACCTTTACATATCAACTTCATTGAAGCTGGCTGTTCAACCTTTACATATCAACTTCACTAAAGCTGGCTGTTCAACCGTTACATATCAACTTCATTGAAGCTGGCTGTTCAGCGTTTACATATCAACTTCACTGAAGCTGGCTGTTCAACCTTTACATATCAACTTCATTGAAGCTGGCTGTTCAGCATTTACATATCAACTTCACTGAAGCTGACTGTTCAACCTTTACATATCAACTTCATTGAAGCTGACTGTTCAACCTTTACATATCAACTTCACACTACAGACTAGAACACGCAGTTGTGATATTAAAAAAATAGTATTGCTTTCTTTTTTACACTGCATCATGTTGTCTATTCAACACATTTTGGTTATCTCAGATTCATTATTCCCCCAAAATGTGTTTTTTATCTTGTGAAGAGTGCATGTTACTTGTATTCACCATATTGTACTTTTGGTCATGTGATGAGTGCTAACAACTGTCATTTACTGAACATGTGCAACTGTGGGTTATTGATAAAAACAATCTGTAGGATTTTAACACTTTTATTATAACCCTCTAGATCATAAAGCTAATGGTTAAAAATATCTTGGTACATATCAGAGTGATAGGTCTCACTAGAATGCCAAGTGGGACGTAACACTTCGACGTCATTGTTAGGCACACTACAATCTAATATAATTTATACATACAGAACTTCACATACGTTGTTTTCGCTTCTTATTTATTGCACAACTTTATTTTGCACAAGAGTGGTAATTTCTTTTGCAAAATAAACGTGTAATAAATAGGAAGTGAAAACAACCTATGTGAAGTTCTGTATTTATTACATACCTTCTTTTATTGAATGTCTTAACAACTCTTTCGTAAATCTATCCTTTCATGGATTACTTAACATTAAGATATCATACTCTGTTCTGTGGCAGCCTTGTATAATGTTTCCAGTACAATGCCAGGGTTTAGAACTTAATGGTCGCCCGATCGCTCCTGGCGACTGAAAACAAAGATGAGCGACTGAAAACCCACAGTAAGGTTGCCCTCCTGGTGACCATTTTTTTTCTCTCTTATAATTTGCAATATTGTTGTTTTATTTTTTGAAAATATTATTCGGGCAAGTGAAAACAGTCCCGGGCAAGTGAAAATGCTGTCACCACTTGCCCGGATGACAACTAAAAAAAAAGGTTAAGCGCAGACACTGCAATGTGACATAATTTGTAGATATATGACATTGGTAACTAAAAGGCGCCAACTGCAGTAAAAATAAAAAGGAAAATCTCCATTTAAATGTTCCGGTCCAGATCGCACATATGTGTGATACAAGATAAATTTATCACACTGTTTGTAAATGTCTTTATAACTATAGTAAGATTGAATATGTATGTAATAAAAATAACACTTGATTATGGGTTATATATAGGATATTATTGAACTCTCAACCATTTCATATCATGTTTATGTCACTCGTGAAATAATTTTCACTGTCATTCACTAAAGCTCATGACAGATGAAATTTATTTCACTTGGGACATAAACATGATAAGAAACGGAAGCCCGTTTAATATCCTATACATATCATTTTCACACTACACTATGTCTTCTAATAGGAGTTCTCCAACTTCATTTGAGTGCTACAGTTTATATATAAGTATCCAGCTACTGCTGATGCACAAAAACTAGTGAACAGTATTAAATATGTTAATTTTTAATAACAGTAACATTTAACGATGCACCATCCATACACGTTTGTACAACGGGTCATTAGCAATACATAAAACACAGTAAACATTAAACAAGTCATTTTTTGGTAACACTAATGAGTACCAAGGATGTAGCATCCAAAACTTTATACAACAGTAATAAATAAAACACGGTAAACATTATTAAACAGGTATTTATTGTTAACACCACCACGAATGTACCTTTCACACATGTCAACGGTGAGAGCTACTAGTATCAACTATGTAATTCTCATTATACACCACACCAGTACAGGCACAGGAAATTAAACAGGGGAGTGTGTCTAAACTGACGAGTAAAGTTTTTAGGGGTGGGTGGGATGTGGTGCAGTCATGCTCCCCCAAAAAATAGTTTAAAAAGGGGTGATTTTCATGGAGCAGAATGTTTTGACACCCACCCACATGCACATATAGTTCTAGCAATTACAACTTGTCAACGTGAAGTCCTGTAGACATTCATGCAGTCTGACAACAACTGTTTTAGTGTGTTTAACTCTGTGGCCCAGTCACAATTATCATTTTCATGAGCATACAAACCATAGTGCTTTAATTAGAGTACCAACCATCCCCGCCACACAAAGTGTACATAATTTTTGTTGTTGATTTTTGTAAGGACAGTTAAAACAAAACATTTATTGTAAAAGCAAACATGTACACTGACAATAATGGACTTAAGAGATTTATGACATATGACACAAATGACATACAACGTAACTGTGTTGAAAAAAATGATTTAATTTGTTAAGATATGGGGCCAGTTGTTATCCATATATATTAAAATATTAAGATTATTTTATAGTTGTGCTCAAATAATAAAAAAAGAAAATATTAAGATTAACCCAGGGTTAATTTAGCTATTCTTTGAATAACTGGGTCTTGTTTAGTTTTTTTAAGATCTATAATAAACAAAATACTACATTTGTGTGTCAAGATACCATTTATGTTACAAGACTCTTAGAACATGTACAACTTTGCCGTGGCTCCAAGATCAATGGCATCTAGTGGCCACTTGTGTAGTATTCTTTATATAATAGTAGTGTGTTTTCTTTCATTTATCTACAACAGAATGGTGCAAAATATCAGGGCCGTACCCTCCGGGGGGGCAGTTGCCCCCCCTGAGAATCTCGGTTTTTTGTTTTTTTTAATATGTTAAGGTCAAGGTTTAATCTTTATAGTATGTTAAAAATTATTTATAAAATTTAGTGCCCCCCCATGGATTTTGGTCAGGGTACGGCCCTGAATATATACAGGAATACAAGTTTACATTTATCATTTGTTATAAATGTAAAGACTGTGTGTGTACCTCAGTAATTATGATATGTTATTTTACACAACTTCATGAACAGGGCCTACATATAAAGAAGAGATGATAAATACCACACATTTTAGTTAGTTAACAAATATTACAGACAGCAGTACAACATAGCAGTTACAAGTCTACCACAAATACACGTCCTTAAATACAATAACACTCTTTTTAAAAAATATATATAAACCAGTAAAAAAACCCTAGCACTTCTAGTAAACGACAATTTGTGATAACTTCATTCCATTTACCCTGTGTGGCATACAACTGTCTATACAAAGAATGAACAAACACATGCTAGCATAAGAAAATTAATTCCTAATGTTCATGGAGAGCAAACTTATCATCATTTAGGAGCACAATAATATGGTTTGTGCAGTACTTTTATCTGTACATGAGTGGCCATTGAACAATTAAATAACATTGACACCGTCCCACACCTACCGTACATTGTTTTGTAATGCTAATAAATACCTCTCTAAGATTACTCAAGTATTGTTTATTTCACTATTGTCATGATGTAAACCAACTGACGTCATTGGATTTTCTATTGCTATGTTTTCTTTGGTATTAACAAATACTCAACAAAAATTAACAAATACTCAACAAAAACTTGTCTGTAATATAAAAATTTATCATGACTGCTTGTAATAAATTTATGAATTGCACCCCTCTCCCTATTTTTTTTAAAACATCACATAACTCTTTAACAAACACCCATTCCCATCTAGGGTGTCAGATAATTGTTCAGTGGCCAAGCAGAGCCAAGTTTCATTTGGCAAATACTGGTGGAAAAATTAAATGATACAAAAATCTGTTATAATTTGATTAACACTCAAAAGAATATGTATGTACACAGCTTACTAATGATAAACAACGTGCATTGTGAGAGCACTGCTATAGCAAGACATGTCCCCTACAGTTTTCCGATCTCCTAACATGAGGGCCAAAACAGTGTGTCATAAACTGGGTAAATTGCTATCAAAGTTAAACTTGATCCGTAACAGTACATGATAAAGCCATATATACAAACTTTCAGCTCAAGATTTTCAGGAATTGCCAAAAGAAAAAAAAGTCTGGGAAAAACTATTTTTCACATCTCCAAGGGCCATAAATTTGTGAAGAATGGATAAATTGCCATGAAATTAAAAATGATCTGTAACAGAACATCATAAAGCTATTCAAAAAACCTTTAGGCATTGCAAAATAAAAAACTGGAATGTTTTTTTTCATATCTCCTAAGTTTAAGGGCCATAACTCTGACAAAAAAAAGAGTAAATAACCATGGAAGTCATACCTCATCTATAATGGTACATAATAAATCTGTACACAAACTTTCAGGTCAATATTGTAGAAAAAACACCCAGAAAACTATATGTGGGACAGACAGACGGATGGAGATGAAACATTAGTCCCCTCGGGTTGGACAGGTAGGGGAGTGAACAGATAAACTGAAACTTGATCTTTGTCAGTAGCAGTAAAATACAGTTAATACAAACAAAAACATATCGTCGGGCACACCTCCAAATGTAGCTTACTGACCAACAGTTACTTATAAAAACACGCCCCTAGTAAAACAATGATGTAGTAGCAATTACTTTTAATGTATTGTACAAAAATATGAATCATTACTGCTATATATATATATGGCTTAAAAATGAATACATAATTACAAATATATTAATAAAATATATAAGCCCAGTGCAAATGAACTTTGGTTAAGACAATCGGCATATATATGGCCTACAAATTCTATAAAGCCTGGCATTTAATAACCTAAACGGATATAAAACAGTTAAATGTTGAAAAGAGTATTTGAAAAATACAAAGAAAGTGTTTTATTTGCTTTATTAACAGTTTGACAGTAATGAATTTTCAGGCAAAATGGACAATAAAATAAGTGGATCTAGAAGGTTCTATGATTTGATATACAAACACATTCGCCCCATCCCCTGCATCTGAATTATATATTTTTTTAAAACTCATTTTAAAATAGTTTATATGTACATGTAAAACATTTGTTTTATTTGTTGTTGTGTATAACTATAAGTGGTTTTAGACTTTAGAGAAGAGGATATGCACTTGAGTATAATGATCATTTACGTCAGAAAATTTTCATTGTATTGTAATCTCACAAAGACAAACCCCACGTGTCTGGATGACAGACTACATACCCTTGTTCTTATTCCCCACAATGAAATGCCTCGTATGATTAAAAGCTAACAGCTCCTGGTGCAATTCACCCGTCTAAGCGCTGCCAGTACATCCTCTAGATAAAGGGCTTTCTAGAGATAAATCAAATACCACTTGCAATGTTATCAAGAGATAAATCAGTGTCCAATATTATTTCTGTCAGTGCTTAATTAATTCCTCTGTGTACCTACCAGTTTCTATTTTCTTGATCCTTTTTTTACCCCCCAAAAATTAATGAATGATTATTTAATGACACTCGGCACACAAAATATACTGGCTGTTCAATGCCATTTTTCTTCTGTTATTAATTAAAAAACAAAATTTTTATACAAATTTATAGGGTTAGACTATAAACTGACCGATACTGCCAAGATTACAAACTATTAGCATTCTTCATCTGGATGCATCACCAGGGAAGATTTCAGACAGATATTGTTAAATCTGAACTAAGGTCAGTTAAAAAAAAAAAAATTATCAGAGAGAAACAGCTACTAGTAAAACTATGTGTTTAAGAAAAATAAATAAGAAAAAATCAAATTTGGCTAAACATTAATATAATCGTTTTGCCAAATGGCTAACAATTGTTCTAGTCCTGCTTAACATATGTCAAAATATATGAATTCAGTATAAGAATGAGTTACTCTTTATGTAACTCTTTAACACAATAGAACAAAATATACATCATTTGTAACAAGCGAATAATAACCGGTAGATGTCTGACACCGACAAGAGAGCGGAACATGAACATATTTACTAGATATCAATGTGTGGAGCTGTACATCCACTAATCTACTGACTAGCGGCGCTCCACGCGGTTGTCGCAACTCTCTGTGATCCGAGTCTGCTGTTCTGGCCTGTCCCATGTGACCACACTAACCGCTAACTGGCTGTAGAAGGACCGCCAGAAGCACCAGCATCTTGTATATTTTCTCCTGAATCAAAAGAGAAAAGAAAACTAAAAATTTTAAACCTGAAAGGGACGAGACTTGGCCCGTCGGTGGGCCCACTGGCAGTGCTGTGTTAACCCATAGCTGGGCCCTTAGGCTGTTAGGTACTTTGGGACCCTCTCCGGCACTTAAATCTCAGCAAAATAAAACTGACGGGCTCCTAATCCTTGCCGGGCCGCTAGGCTTCAGTCTAGTCAGCCGTATGGATAAATATGGCACGCCCATTGGGCTATTTCACATTCCAGCCAGTGCACAATGACTGCTATATCAAAGACCATATTAATGTTCATGGAGGGAACATATTGTTAAGTCACAATTTACCACACAAGTTACAAAGATCGCTACGCAATGAATTTTAGGTGACCAGAAATATTTGGAAAAAACAAAGTTCAATGGTATGTGTTATCCTGTTTGTTGGGATGGTTCATAAAGATCAGTTGTTACTAATGGGAACATGCAGCAGGTTTCCTCTATACATGAATATGTCCAAATTAACAAATGTTTACCATCCAATAGCTGATGATTAATACATAGAGGATTTGTCACGAGTATTTTTTAATATGGGAAATATCAACCGAGGCTACGTTAATCTG
>JAECMU010050299.1:0-11025 GCA_016106625.1 Dracogyra subfuscus | reverse complement strand
CCCCCCCGTCCTTCCTCCAGTAGTTTATTTCCAGTTACTGTCTGTGCTTCAGGGCTGGAATTGTAAGTGCTGTGGTATGTAATGTGCTGTTTTGAGAGTATTTTTGTAAAGATCACGAAAGGATCGTAACTAAGGTTACAGTACGTTTTACGGTTGACACGCGTAAGTATTACAATCGTTACGCAAAGTAACCATACGGTAGTCATAAATGCCCCTGTAATGATTAATATTTTTTGTGCGAATAAATTAAATAACACGTTGGTTACCAAGTATTAATTTATGAATCAATAATTACCGTATGCATAAGACTAGACACGAGTTATCTCCCATATTTTCGTGTGAAGGTCATATGGCCAAAACACATTTTCAGCGCACGCTGAATTTCTCAAAAGGTATTTTTTGTACGTTAGATTCATTTGAACACAAATGAGTTCGTATCTTCTTAGAAATCGTCACAGAATTATCTGTCATTTCACATCTACGTTAGTGGCTTACGATTGCCTTGTATGGATTGTAAATTTTCACAGTAATTTGCGGTGATGGTGAGCTAAGTACAGACCAGGAAGTTGAGTTACGTGTCACGATGTCTTGCTGAATCGTAATTGGATACACATACGAAAATAAGATATCTTCATTTCCAATCTAATTAAAATTATCTCCACTATTACATGTGGATCTAACAGCAGCCAGTTGGAAATCATGTGCACCAATCAAAACCTTACTTACAGAATCTTGCCAGTGATTTGAAACTAATTTTAAAACATTCCTTGTGTATACGACATGTTTTGTGTGAATTATAAATGCCTTATTTAGAACAGTAGAACAACTTTTAATCAGATTGCTAACAGCACTGCGTTGACTATCATTTCGTCTGAAAATAATAATTTAAATACTGACCAATCACACTTCTCCTTTTATAACGTTATTTGGGAGCATACAAATTCTAAAAATATCGGGCGAGTCTATTTTAGTGGCTGCAGTACAGCGAACAATATCAATACGTACGGTTATCAGTCTTAAATTTTATATTACAAATTATTTATTTATTTATTTTAAAAACCCCAACTAAATCAGTCTTCAGTTTTAAATTACAAATTATTTATTTTTAAAAATAAAACATGTTTTAAGGCATTCGTAATTCACACGAAACATGTCGTATACCCTCAGGATAATTGGGAATGTTTTTAAATTAGTTTTACTGGCGTGATTCTGCAAGTAAGATTTTGATTGGTGGACATGAGCTCCAACTGGCTGCTGTTAGATCCACATGTAATAGTGGAGATAATTTTAATTAGATGGTCTTCATTTCTTACAAAATGACACCAGGGCCCGTGCTTATAAAACTTAAAGTCTAGACGCTTTATAAGCACGGGGCCGGGTAACAGTGTACAGTCCATTTGCTAACATAGTTTTCTTGTTGTTTTTGTATAGATCCATGTTTGAAAGTATATTATTTGGAATACGATGCATATTATTACGCTTAGTGATAGCCAAGGATTTTTTTTTTTTAAATTACATTTATTTTAGAATTTTTTCACCAGGAATTGCAAAAAGGTTTAGCTATAATGAAGCTTGGTATTCATACACCGGGTTTTCCTTGTGGCAAAAGCGGGGCGCGATTAATTTGGGTAATTTTCAAACAAGCTGAATAGCTAAACCTTTATTCAAATGAGGGGTTATGTAAGATTTGATTAGCAAAGTTTTCATAAATATATGCGTCACATCCTCTAACTTGGGTGTAGTGTGTATGGATGTGAACGAAGTCAACATTACACCCACAACCGTACAGTTAGGGGACACATTTTGAAATTTGGAGTATATTATGATTGCAGTAACTCAAACTATTTAAAATGAGTCCTTTGTATAATTATGACCCGATTTGTAATTTCCTTTAGACTAAAAACGAGAAACTGTAATTTTAGTCTCTTAAAAATACTGTAATTCGGAAACATATTACAATGGCTGAAAATCATGGTAGTCCCTTCAGTATTTTCAAAACCTATGTTAAACTAAAAGATCCAATCTTGTGCTCTATTTTGAAAAAGAAAAAAATCATCTTATGCTCTATTTTGAAAACAGGACCCAATATTATGCTCAATAATAAAATTTTTAAAGATTTAAAAAAAAAATATTATTGAGCATAATATTGGGTCCTGTTTTTTCAAAATACAGAATAACCTTTTTAAAAGGTTATTCTATATTTTGAAAAAACCCACACCAGTCTTATGCTATATTTTGAATTTTGAAGAAGAAAAAAACCCCAGTCTTATGCTTTATTTTGAAAACAAACATCCAATCTTATGCTCAATCTTATGCTCGTCATACAGCGATCTTCTGACAGCATTAATCTGACATGTTTCCTTATTTTTCTTCGTCTGTATTTTCCTCCACTAGTTAGGCGATCTCACTCTGTCTGCTCTTCTCGCAAATCGCGAACGTTACAAATCAATGGCAAACGGTCGAATGTAGTTTCCACTCAATTATTTGCGACATTCAGTACAAGCCACGCACAAAACGGCCCCGTAATTGGCGATAATTGTCAGAAAACATGCCCGTCATGTATGTTTGTAACATTCCCTCTAATGGAACTCTTTACTTTGGCTTCATATTACGTCATCGGACGAAAATCTGATATGCAGGGAAGGGTTAGAGAGTCGTTGGGCAATCTCTTTGCTTAGATTCCGATTGCCACCTTTTAAATTAAAGGTGCAGTATCGTGGAACTTTACAAAGTCAAGACATCTGGGCCCCATTTGATGAAGCGATTTTCGAGTTAAACTCACTTAAGGTGATTTTAGTGCTAGCTAAGATCGATTCTCGTGGTTGTTTTTGCGCTGAGATCTTTTCTTATGGTTGTTTTAGCGCTAAGATCGCTTCTTATGGTCGTTTTAGCGCTAAGATCCCTTCTTAATGTGATTTTAGCGCTAAGATCGATTCCTACTGTGAATGTAGCGCTAAGATCGCTTCTTAATATGATTTTAGCGTTAAGATCGCTTCTTAATGTTTTATCGTTAAGACTGTTTCTTAATGTTATTTTAGTGCTAAGATCACTTCTTATACGTGATTATAGCGCTGAGATCGTTTAATAAAAAGGGACACAGTAACGTAAATGATATCGTCAAGGCAGAGCAAAACAGCTTCCGCTAAACTGGTTTATGCGCTTTACGGTAAACCATGAGACCACGTAGGGAACCAGTCAAATAGTTCACAAAAGTTAGCGAAACGTTAGATGGCTGAACGTGGTGCTGTTTTGTGCTATGATAGCCTAACTGCATGCAGAGTGGTATGTTTGTATCTAATTGTGCACTATTATACCCTAACTCTACTGCACTATATGCCCTTGTTGCCTCGTTCAGTCTCTAATCACAACATTTGTACAAGATGTGAATTTAATTAAAGGAAATAAATATTTGTGTAATGACAACTCAGTGCATATTACACGACGACCATATGGTATTTAACGTACGACTATTCGATGCGAGAGATATACAGAGATACACACACATAGAGAGAGAGAGAGAGAGAGAGAGAGAGAGAGAGAGAGAGAGAGAGAGAAAGCGAGAGAGAGAGATATGGGGGAGGGAGGGATATTTTAAAGGCACTCTTCCATAGTCAGACCAGTACATACTACGCTCTGCAGAAAATGCTGTGCGTCATGGGGGTGGGGGTGTCTACAAACGGTATTCTGACGGCACCTTTGTATGTCGCCACTGGTCAGTTCTTCACCACCATCAGAGCTGAAACCTGCGCCTTACTTCATGCTGTTCGTATCTTGCAAGAGATTATCTGTTTTGTCACACAGTCTTCCTCACTGATCGCTGAACAAGAAGAAGTGGAGCACTGGATGAGACGGGAGGGTGGGGGTCTATTGAAGGTTAGTGATCTTATCTGCCTAAGTACTTCAACCGACACCACCACCACTACCACCATCAACCCTCCACCCTCCACCCCATACACACACATACACACGCACACACGCACACACAACACACACACACACACACACACACACACACACACACCACACGTCCATGTATGGATGTTTCTTCTTGTTGTTGAAGTACATGTGTACCTGGCCATAAAGATCCAAAATCTCGAGAGACGCTCTTGTATTTATGGTATCGCTTGCCTCGACCTTTCTCAACAAAAGAACTTTCAATTTCGTTTAGACTTCATTACTTTTTAATGTAATTTTCACATTCCTCTTTTGTTGTGTGGAAATAACTTACAGAAAGTACATTTCAAAATGGCGAAGATTTTATTTGATCATGTGTTGCCAGTGAAATGAATTAACGTTCGGTCATAAAGTTGAACACTAGGCAAAACGGAAAAATTCTCTGTTTTAAAATATAATTGATTTTCTGGCCGAAATAGAACTTACCTCAAAGGGAATCTATATTTATATTACGAAACGATTCTTGACAACCAAATATCATCTTTTTGAAATAATGACCGAAATTCGACTGTTAAAGGTTCACTTAAACTGTGCGATGTATAGTAACGATTTTAAATGCGACAATTTTATTGACAAACAATACCTTTTCAGCGTTTTGTTTACCATTCAGGGAGCCATTTTAGAAAGCGGTCGTAACGTAAAAATCACGCTACCGATAAATGTCTACCTTACGAAATTAACGTGATTTGAACGCTGAGATTGCTTCGTAAAACGGGGTCCAGATTATCAGCTTGGAGGTCAGATTTGCGACCTCTGAACACCTAGTTATGTCTCGTGCAGGTTTAGATTTGTTAAACCAGTCTTGGGAATAGCAGAATAACTGGGGGAATGTAGAGTCGTATATGGCGTCAGACATATAGCTCAGGACCACACAGATATTGAGAGAAGAAACCTGCTGTCGCCACTTCATGGGCTACTCTTTTCGATTAGCAGCAAGGGGTCTTTTATATGCACCGTCCTTCAGACAGGGTAGTACATACCACTGCCTTTGATATACCAGTCGTGGTGCACTGGCTGGAACGAGAAATAGCCCAGTGGGCCCACCGACGGGGAACGATCCCACACCGACCGCGCATCGAGCGAGCGCCTTACCACTGGGCTACGTCCCACCTGATCTTGATTATGCAGATAGGACAGCCAAATAAAGAATGTGAGCGAGTACACGGAGCCGTGTCAGCGATGTGGCATGTCCTTAATGGACATGAAATTAACACAACAGATTGTGCGTTATACTTTTCTCTTCTTTTTTTTTTTTTCCTCTTGTTTTTTTTGCGGTGGGAGGAAGGGGGGGGGGGTATGTGCGTGGGTTGTTTGGTGTGTTTTGTTTCTGTGTAAGAATCCAAGCGTGCTCCAATATTTTTGATTCCTCCATTTATCCTGCAGGGACAAAAATCCTTATTCGTTAAGCTTTCTCCGGAGCAGAATTCCATCAGATTCCACAAATCACACAGTGAGAACGCGCCTTAAATGTGAATTAAAAACAGTTGCTAGATCTAATGAGATGGAACAAGAGGAAAAGACGCGAAATAAAACAATTTATTTCTGTAACAAAGCTTTGTTACATTTATCGCCCGCCGCTGATGTTTATTGCCAGTCTCTGTTTTTATTGGCGTCTCGCGAAAATCTCACTTTCTTTCGGATCATTACACTAAGAAGATTTTCTGAGCAAATTTAAAAATCGGGGAGGCATAATCGTACCAAACGAAGGGTCAGGGGGGTAACTACCCCCTCCCTACCACGTGTTAGGAGCAATTCTTCACACACAAAAATGGAGATATTTTGGCCTGAAATCTTTTCATCGTGTATTTTCAACATTTCACTTACATTGTTTGTTGTAATCCTTGAAAATTGTTTAGTAGTGATTCATTTTGGAAGCTTATATGCCTGTTTTGTAGAAATACAAATATGATTAAACGTCGTTATTTAGATTCAGGCATTTTTGTTTTCTTTAGTCAAACATTTGTACAAATGGGAGCACGGACACTTATGTGGGTAGGGGTGGGGTTGTTTGTTTGTTTACAGAAAACGTTTTTTTTTTTTTTTTAAGTGACTGGAAGGAATATTGACCTGAAAATAAAGAGAGCAGATCCATTCCGAACTTTTATAGTTGTACAAGATACTAAGTACATTGTTGTATTGCACCATGAACATCGTGTTAATTTTGGCACTTTTATTGTTTTGTGTTAGGGTTGGGGATAATAGTGGAGAGGGTGTCGTTTGTTGTTAATTGACGCTGTTATTGTTTTGTTTTTAATTCCTTCATGTGCTTCGGGGTCTCATTCGTGGTCAGGGTATACGATTCCCTTTCACCAACCCCTTTTTCCTTTTTAGGTCCTAATATTACAAGGCTCGACCTTAGAGGTACCCGGGGTGTTTTGGCTACTGATTTCTCACTCGGGCTACCAGTTGTCTAAACCTGGTTGTCCGCCAGGCTATTAGATTTGTTTGGCACATCCAGTTACTCCACAAGCTGGCCCACGACTGATATATCAAATGTCATGGTATGTGCTGTCCTGCCAGTCAGCTGGTGCATATAAATACGTGTACCCCTTGTTACCTATGGTTTCCTCTAAGACTATATGTCAAAATTACTAAATGTTTGACATCAAACAGTCGATTATTAATAAATCAATGTTCTCTAGTGGTGTCGTTAAACAAAATTTAGGTAGATGGACACACTCGTAAAGGTGCAGCAAGACGTGAGTATGTCGCTTTAACAGTGGTTTAGAAACATGTGAAATCAATCGGGTTCATTTCCTTAATCCGCTGATCTGGAAAGTCTCCACTCGGGCAAGCAATGAGGTGAAAAGCGCTCGCCAGTCAGAGATCAATAGGAAAACAATAAATTAATCAGCGCTGTCGGGACCACAGGTAACCAAACTGGGCCGGGCTCGGCGTGATTTCCCAAAGGGAGGAGGAGAATTTCACAAGATGGAGGGTCGTTTTAAGAGTGCATTTATTAAAGGAGGGGAGCTTAATTTTTCTTGTATCTATTATTAGAAGACGAAAAAAGTAGATTTATCAGGTTAATGAAGAATAATTTATTTTAATTTATAATTAATTATATTTTTAAAATAAACCTATGTCACTGATGGATCTAGATGATGGCTCGTTTGATGTGTTCCTGTTAATGACTGTTTTAAATCCTGAAAACGCGACTCAGAGCATCTTTATAGTTAACTTTTCAGAGGAGCATGCCCCCGAACCTCCTTACAAATCTCACTCCCTTTAGGAACACGGCTGATTTGCTTCGGCAAAATCATACTTGTGACCCTCTTTAAAAAAAATTGTATCCTCCCCTGAACGATTCTTGGAGGGTTCACTCTTTGTTTACACTTATATCAGAGTTTGTTTAAATGTTATAGATTAAAACCGGTTTTGTTTGATTATGCGACTCGGTGATCACTCAGACTAACATACACCATAGCAACACATGTTGTCATATTTTCCATTATTGTATGTTATTAGGAGAGGGCCTCGCAATTAGGATAACTTGTGCCCAATCCATGCGTACAATATATGCAACACAATTATGTTTCAATCAATATAAATTAATATGCTTTAGTGGAGTCGTTAAACAAAACAAACCTCATTGTAAAATCATAACAGTTCGCGATTCAAGGGCTTCTACTTCTAATGGACCTGACTCCGCACAATAATGTTTTTGTTTGCTATTTATTTGTTAGAACAGACCTCAGGGTAAACAGCTGGGTGGTCTCCTTTGCTGAAAACCTTACAAACACAAACTTTGACCATATATTCCTGTATGCTTAACTTTAGCCGTCTGTTGCCTAGTCCAGTAGTTTCCAACTGGCATGGGGCATGCTGTAGGTAGTACTAAACCAAATAACTTCCGGCTGGGTCAAAGTTCGATGTGTAGCCAACTTTTAATAGAGACGTTAACACCACAAGTCCAATGATTGGTGATAAATGTGAGTGTGATGGATGTAAAACATTTTTTAGTTTTATCTGGGAAAAACATGTATGCAATTTTATTTCACCTTGTACCACTGTGTCAAGTAGTCTTGTGCTTAAAACATGAGGTACCTGTAAAAGAAGTACTCAAATATGGTGCAGATTTAGGGTAGTCATAGACGCTACCCGCTATCTCTGAAATGAGCAGACTGGCCCCCATTTTTTTTCTTCTGATTCACTTTAAAGGCATATTGACACAGACTGCTGATCTATTAAATGGTCTAACAAAGTATAACATAGGTATTTCATTTGTCCATAAATGTACTTCAACAATCTACATAACCATTATACTACACTTATTAATGATATTTTGTAAAAAAAAAAAACCAATTAATAATAATAATAATGATGGCAATTGTCCATAATTTAAAAATTAATATTGAGAATTGACATGGATTTCACTCCATTATGATTTGGTTATGGTGATTCAATAGCCAGATTTGGTTTATAAACATTTTTATTATTATCCACTTTTCGAGAAATAAGGTCCTTAAATCTGCGACAGTATGTCTTTAAGGGATATGGCTGGTAGTATTTATATTCGTGGCGTTTATATCGATTGATACGCTGCAGGTGAGAGTTTTAGCCACATGTGTTACTATTGTCGTCTATGGGATTTGATTTGGTGGTATGCACTCTGTAAGACGGGGGCAGTTTGCACTGCCGCAGTGAGTAAGAAGAACAGACTACGTTGATAAATGGACATTTCTTTACATTCTATTCCATTAACAGCTTCTCTTGTTTCTCTTTCTTTACATGATAACCGTCTAGACCGCTGCAATGCATGTTCAAAATAACTTCTTCGACTAACTGCGTGACTGATGGAAAAAAGACCCCACGAAAACACAATATACCGGCATTATCGCGTAACGCATGTCATCTGGTTTCGATCACAACAAAGTGCAGGGTGGTCCTAAGGTCATTGTAAAGCGACCAACATATAGTGATTTTGAGAGGTTGAAAATAAAAGTACATTTGCAAAAATGGTTACCCTAGATACGGGGTATCTTAGATACACCTATACACAGGCATATGAACAAACTTAAAATTAAATGACTTCATAAACATGAAAAATTTAAACTAAATTAGTGTCAATATGCCCTCATACAGAACACAGATATGCCAATAATGGGACAAATAAATCTACATATGAAAATAAATTTGCATATTTAAGTATTGGTAAGTCATCAACTGAAGCCTATTTCCTACATAAAGCTACACATTTAGTCACAATGTGTTATAAATATAAGCCACCATCTGCTATAAATGGCCGCCATCTTTCCTAGGATCTGTGGGTTACTGGGTAACCAAATAAAAAAGCCAACAAGACACGGTCGGCAATTGCTAGGCTACATTCTGCAATAAAATGTACTGGCAACTGCGATGAAAGAACTAACTTTACGATTAAAAATAATTCATTGATGATGTAGGCTAAAAAGTTTGTTTACTTCGATGTTCATCGATGTGACCTTCACCTTTTATTTGTAGTCTTACTCGACTTATATAACTTTTGGAAATAGACGTCATTTACTGATTAATTCTAATAAACCAATTAAAGGCGCTAATAAAAATATAAATATGTACTTTAAACATTACTAAACACACATAGTGACCATACGGATGGCTAGATTTACAAAGAACTATGTTTGCACTACAACTTCCGGTTCCGGTGTTTCTCGGATGTTTTGGTTAACTATTCATAGAGGGTTTATTGTAAGTATCAAATAAAGTAGTAAACGGCATTACACTTTTTTATATATATATTAATATTTATTCTAACAAATGTGCAAAAGATCATGTTCCATTTTGGCGTGCGATCGATAGGCCGATTGTCCTTAATAGTATGTTCAAATAACGATTTGACATATACTCAAAATCACGTGTGTTGTCAATGTTTGTTGTCGAGCATCGTTTTTAGATGAGGTTTATAAAGTTAATAAGAATTGTTGTTTTAATACAATAGTTGAAATGTGTATTATGGGTTTTTTTAAAAGGTTTTACTAACACCTATTATAAAAAAGTATGCGTTTTATTATCTTACACCATACACTGGTAGTGAAAGTAGTCCCTTAAAAAATGGCTGATTTTTAATAAAGGGTACCATGTTTTAAATTGGTATTACTAATTTATGGATGGTAATTTAAAGATTTCATTGCTCAGCTGATGTTATTGGATCTTCAGAGGACTCTTGGATCACACTCAATCTTGAGTTTATTGTTCATGGTTACTGCCATCTTGGTAATTTTTGTCAATTTAATTAATTTTAATGCAAGTTGTTTTTTGTCATCACATTTATTTCTGTGGGATACTTGTGAATACACAATCAGTTCATATATGGTACATTTACAACATTTGGGATATACCCCCATTATACCCTTATACAATGGCCTTAAACAAACATTGCTTTCTTTTATGTTCTGTTTTGCAAGAAAATAATATCGATTTTAAAGCTAAGTTTGTACACAACTCCGTCAGTGGAGTACCTTTATTTCCCCGTTGTTTCGGGGCATAATTATATGTATGATATTGTCAGCTGCTTGATATGACTTCGTGATAGAGAGACAGTATATACAGATAACAACAACATACAAAACCTGATGACATGCAACAGGTGCGAGGACAACGGTTACCACACCTTCGATTTTTATCGATTTGTTTTTCCTGGAAAGTATAATTATGTCTCTGGAAAATAATATCTCGTTGAGCTGAAAAGAGTGTAGTGTTACCGATACTATTTGCAAATAATGTAGGCCCCAATACGAATGTTATTCATCCAATGCAAAGAAGGTTTTGTTCGAAAGCTGTTGCCTCTATTTCCTAGTTTATATGTTTTATTTAAAAAATAATAATAAATGTTTTATTTAACGACGCACTGAACACATTCTATTTACGGTTATATGGCGTCAGACATATGGTTAAGGACCACACAGACTTTGAGAAGAAACCCGCTGTCGCCACTTCATGATCATCATAGTTCATGGGCTACTCTTTTCGATTGGCAGCAAGGGATCTTTTATTTGCGCTTCCAACAGACAGGATAGTACAAACCATGGCCTTTGTTGAACCAGTTATGGATCACTGGTCGGTGCAAGTGGT
>JAECMU010050284.1:0-13784 GCA_016106625.1 Dracogyra subfuscus | reverse complement strand
AAACACATATATTTCAAACACAGCCATGGTGATAATACGTAACACACATACATACATGTAGACAGTATTAATAAATACTTTTAGATTAATAAAGTTGCTAAAGGCAGGAAGGAAAATGTGGCCGACATTGCAATGCCTTCTTCCTCTACCTCATCCCTACAGGGTTTGAGTCTATCAGGACTCAATAATATGTTAATATCAAAGACATAGATTACTCATATTATATATATCTGATCTAGTATTGTTATTTCTAATTGTTATACACAAACACGTCTACAAAAATCAATGGAATTTCTAACTTATATATATATTTAAACTTGTGTTTTTTTATACAGACATTACAGTATATGTATTTGTAAGTAAATGGGATAATTCTGGGATTGTCGTTATACAAGGTGCCTGCATGGTAAAATTAATGGCATCCTATATTACTAGTACATTCGAAATGTAGACTGCATCATGGCTATGTTTAATATAACATATAACGGTCTTTAATATTACCATCATTTAGATTCTGTTGTTTTTATAAGGCCTAGATAAAAAAGTCTTTGGTTCTAATTAAGATCAATGTCTCTAGATTCTAAAGGCTTTATAAGCAGAGGTCAGATTCTAAATGTTGCATAAACATTGCCCAGATTCTAACTGGTTATGTTTACAAACCCTTTAGAATTTAGGTTATGCTTATGGAACGTTCACAAGGGTTTATTAAGTCTTTAGAATCTGGGCTACGCTTATGGAACCTTTAGGATCTGGGCTAAGTTTATAAAGCCTATAGAATTTGGGTTATCCTTATGGAACCTTTAGAAGCTGGGCTATGCTTATAAAACTTTTAATATCTGGGCTATGCTCATGCAACCTTTAGTATATAGGTTATGCTTATAAATCCTTTAGAAGATGGGCTATGCTTATAAAGCTGTTAGTATATGGGCTATGCTTATGGAATTGCTAGGACCAGAGCCCCGTTTTACAAAGTGACCTTAGCACTAAGATCACCGTAACTGCATAGCTACATAATGCACTTAAGATGATCTTAGCACTAAAATCGCTTCGTAAAACAAGGCCCTGGTCTGTACTTATAAAACCTTCAGAATCTGGACTATACTTATAAAACCTTTAGAAATTGGGCTATGCTTATGGAACCTTTAGAATCTGGGCTATGCTTATGAAGCCTTTATCTTAATATGTGTTCATTCTCTCTTAAAAAAACAGCAGTAAATAATGGAGCTCAAAATTAACCTCACTGGGTTTTTTAGTGTTCAGTGCATGAATATGAGTCATGAGCTATGTACACTGAGTTTTATGTTGATACCATTTATTCACTATGTACACTGAGGTTTACACCGTATGCTGATATCACTTATCCATTCAGACACTGGCTTGGTCTGGTGGAAGCATGTTAAACACTTGTCCAACTTCACATCATTCTACGCAAATGGACATCTCAATACACTTCTTAAACACATCAACACCACATGAAAAATGAAACAATACTATGAAGCCTAAACAAAAACAATGTGTGTCTTGAGAAAAAATGTACACACAAAACATTTTATTTGGACCCATAAGGGTGAATGTATTAAAAAAAAAGAGAAAAAAGAGAAGAAAAAAAAAGAAGAAAAAAGCCAATCTACATTATTGGCATGTTCCTGGAAACACAATTACATATAAAACAACATTTTTTAATTTTGTTTTGGATGTGTCTGCAGGTGATTAAAAGCAATGTTCAAAACAGTAATAATGACCAATGAATAATTCTGATGATGACAATGATGATGGTACATATTCCTGAGCGTGTCCAAGGCAGATACTTTATTTCCTGACACATAAGGAAAATTTGGTCCTGATTAATGAAAAGGCCAGACATTTCCCTGACAACAATACTGAAAAAGTTGGTGTATATATTGGAAATATTGGCTGTATATATTTGACATATATATATATATATTTACAATGGTAATAATATGTATATGATGGAATACCAATTAAATTGATACAAACATGTGCAAAATATATTACAAATAATTTATATATAAAACATGAAATATCATCATGTCGGAAAGTTTTTGTTTGTTTAATGACACCATTAGAGCACATTGATTAATTAATCTATCATCATTTCAGTGAATTCCACCATTTCGCCACACAAGTACTCGATCAATTATCCATGCATGTGCAGCTATTTTTAAACCAAATCTATGAATTCATGGAAAATGATTAAACACAGAAGGGTTAATACTTTTAGTAAATTCCACCATTTTTAATTAATTCAAGTACCAACAGCTTTGTACTTCTTTTGACATGTCTTTCCAACAACAATCGGATTTTAAAAATCTCAGCTGAACACAAAAATAGCAAATAATTCCACCTACAGAGCTCGAAGTTAAGAATTTGTCGCCCAAAGCAATTTAAAAAATAATTCCAATGGGTCAAACGGTCCACCGACGGCAATTTTAGCCTGCCTAGCTATAGCAGTTTTGACTGAAAGGTTATTTTGCTGGCTGTAGACATATATCATATGTGCAAATGTTAAATATTGGCAGGTAATGTACACCAGGTGTATATATTTTACCATTGTTGAGGAATTTTACTGATGGCACAAAAGTGCTGTCGCTTTATGATGCTCTCTACATACAGAAATTTATATTTCAACAACGACAATTGCCGTCGGCGCCATCATTAAGTTTGTTTGAGCCCTCCGCCACATTTACTGAGCTGAACTTGTGCATATACATCACTGGATTACATCAATGTTTTCTGTTAGTTCATAACTACTGGTGTATGTGTTTAATTGCAAACATGTGAACATTTTTATTTTTATTTTTTTGTTTAATGATGCACTCAACACATTATAATTACGGTTATATCGGCGTCGGACATATGGTTATGTCGAGAAAAACCCCAGTGGTTAGCTGACGGGGATCGATCCTAGACCGACCATGCATCAGGCGGGCACTGTACCACTGGGCTATGCTGCCCGCTAACATGTGAACATGCTATGAAAACAGTGTCAGTTAGTTTAATTATCACTATTACATCCTATGTGTTACATCCTATTTGTTACCCAGTACAGGGGCAGCACAGTGTAAACAAATTGTGTTACGGCTCATGGTTGCCAGACTCCTTTCAAATTACTTGTAAGGACATTTTCACAGATATAGCAAATATATCCGACACTGTAACACACACAAAAGTAGTATGACCATGCCGTACCTCTTTGAAAAGTGATACAGCCATGGCCGTACCGTCTGCGCCGCCCCTGTAGTAATAGTCTTTTTAAAACAATGTGGCCCAGTGAAATTGCTACAACTGAGCATTTGCGTAAACCATTTATGGGTTACTCAAAAACAAATTCAGGTAACCAGTTTTCTTGTTACACAACCCATCATGACCATGTAAACGATGTCATAAATTCAATGCTCGAACGATAAACGGGTTACGCAAAACTATACTTATACAAGCAACGTGCGAATAAAACTATCACTCTTGTAATTTTCAGAAGTCTGTATAATGAATGAAAATTAACAATGTCCATGTTTGAATCCATTAACAGTGTATGAGACCTTGTGAAAATCTATGATGGGACACATCACTTCCTGGGTGTCACCATTATGAACCAACATATTCTGAACTGTGTAGGCAAAACTATACTTATGCGAGCGACAGGCGAATAAAACTATCACTCTCGTAATAATCAGAAGTCTGTATAATGAATGAAAATTAACAATATCCATGTTTGAATCCATTAACAGTGTATGAGACCTTGTGAAAATCTATGGTGGGACACATCACTTCCTGTGTGTCACCGATATGAACCACCATATTCTGAACTGTATAGGCAAAACTATACTTATAAATAAGTGACATGATATTGTTAATTTGGGACAGGTATACACTAAAATGTGTATTTTTATTAATGGCAAATGCAACTTTTAAAGATTACACTGGGGGAAAACAAATTACAACTTGCTTTCACAGAATTTATACTGATGGAAAGAAATAAGGGATCACTCCAACACAAACAGGAAAGAATGACTGTGACCAGAAGCCTCAATTAGGTCTCACTACACAGATTACTTTCGGATGAGAGTTAATTGATCACTGTCCGCTATAGTTCCTAATTGTGACACATTTTATGGTTCACATATTCACTTCTAGGAAACGGTGAAGAATTAAAACAACATATATGTTTAATGGTAAGTCTTCTGGCTGTATTTTGTCCATGTTATTTTGTAATATTGTGCATCAACCATTTGGGACATGGGTATATAGCTCAAGAGACAGCCGGAGTGAATCAGTTAATGAATCGCCTGTTCGGACCGGTAGTACAGCCAGATGTGGTCATATAGCAAAAAACTGAGACGGAAATGTTCTCAATTTTGGAGTGAAAATATATGCTTATATAATGTATGTTTGCAATCGTGTATGTTGTTAGTGCCAACGAGAACCCGTTCTATTAGCAATCTTCATTTGAAGTTGGGCAATTTAACATGGGTTTCAATGGCAGATGACATCTGTGTAGTGAGACCTTAGCCTATACAGTCTGTAAGTTAACCTTGTTACTGACATTAAATCTTGCATTAATGACAATGAAAATCTCATAGTACATCTTTGTACTCTTAATAAGATAGTACATTGTTAATGGTTAGTGAAATTTGGTCTAAAATACCAAGTGTTCCCTTATTTCTTTCTCTTAGTATACATTAGGTTTAGCGGACATCAAGTAAACAATAGCATTTGCCAGTCAAAATCAGTGGAAACTAGCCATGTGTGTTATGGTAGTCAGTAGTAATTTCCTATACCTCTTATGCAGAGTTCTTTTGTTTAAAAACACCACTAGAGCACATTAATTTATTGATTATTGGCTATTGAATGTCAAACATTTAGTAATTCAGACATATAGTCTTAGAGAGAAAACCTGCTACATTTTTCCATTGGTAGCAAGGGATCATTTTATATGCACCATCCATCCCACAGACAGGATAACACATACCACGACCTTTGATATACCAGTCATAGTGCATTGGCTGGAATTTTTATGCAGAGCACCACAGAAATGACGAGGTTTGGATCCAGAGCTAACATAGTACCTAGTGTCAACAACAACAATAGCAATTAATGGACTGTTCGTTTCGTTTGTCCAGAATATATTTCTTTTACATTTGTGCTATCTTGTTCAGTACATGATTACCTTCTAATGACATAAAATAGCACTTTCATTTTAATACACATAATATTTGGGTGCTTTTTTTTTTCTAGACCGTGATAAATGGTAATATTTCTGGGTGAAATTTGTTTACCCTCTTTAAGTCAACCCCCCCACCCCCCACCCCAAGTTTTGGGTAAAAAAAATTCTACTTATAGACGAAAATATACGGTAGATAAAAATATAATGCTTGAACTAATTATTGTACCCATACATCAGACACATGTTTTAGCATTAATATCTTGCTCAAATTAATTTCATGATTTACGGTAATTACTATTACTACCGGTACATAGTAACTGATGTTTAAAACATATTTAGCTATTTGCAAATTCTATCATTTTACTAATCCATGCACACATGTACATGTAGTTAAGCAGACAAAATATGGAAGACATTTTGTAAAGCAGTCAGGTTTTAAGGTCTTCTATATACTGCAAGGATCAGACTACCAACTTCCAGCAGAAAGTTGACCAACTTTTTGTTCTTACAACTGCTATGACTGTCCAGTTACTATTAAATTCTCATTGTATAACTCATTACTTGTTAATCTGAGCATACTCGTCTAAGTCGGGTGTTGGCGAAATTATAACGCAACTGTTGAGTTAGCAAACTTTGTTGTGACAATTGACAGTCGGAGCCTACAATAAGTTAAAATAACAATCTGTAGAAATATGATCTGTATTATGACAACTTAAGATCTAAATAATGTTTTGGTTGTTCACTGCTAACACTTGTTACATTGTTGAAATGATTATAGTACTTTTAATAATGATACATGCTGGGCATGTTCCCCATAGAAAAGAGAGACGTACATGTTTGTCACATTTCATTTGCACACTGTTAGAATAGTTAATAACTGGATATTGACCCTACACCTGCTTATCACAGCTACAGTATAAAGTCTGTCAATGTGCCCCCCCCCCCCTCCTCCCCATGAGTCTTGCATAATCTTGCTTAATCAAGTTTGTTGTTAGCATCACCAAGTTGTCACAGAAGTCATAAGTTTGTCATAGAAGTCACAAGTTGTCACAGACGTCGGGTATAGAAGTCACAAGTTGTCACAGACGTCAGGTATGTGCAACTAGAATGTGAGATGGGTCTATTTACCAAATGTTTTAGAATGGTGAATTGGACATTAAATTATGGTGAAAATGTTTTAGAATGATGAATTGAATTATGGTGAGAAAAAAAATGTTTCCCGAAGGATTCTTTATACCTTGCAAATGGCTTCCTAACCATGGTTAACACAAAACAGAAATCCATTTTCAGGATTCGTACATCATCTCCAATAATTATCTTATAACAAATTTTGAAGATAAATATACTCGTGGAAAGAAATGAGGGATTAACACATAAATAGTAATCGCAAAATACTGACTGCAGCTAATCTCCTGATCCACAGTACTAGCAAGTGAACCATGTTACTGGCTGTCAATCACATAGTCCTTACCAGAGGTGGGGAAAAGCCATTTTTTCCCAGTCTGGGACCGATTCTCGATCTCTGAGACTGAAATTATTTTTTTAAAACATGCATTTGCCGGTCCCATTTTTGTCATTCTTGTTGGTCCGAAGTACCTGTCCATTTCTATTATCAGAACAATTTCCTATACGTCAAGTGGACTGGCCTGCCCAGACATCGGCATCTTGTGCATGATTTAAAATAATTAATAATAGTGGTCAACATGGTGGGGGTTTCCGACGTTTGTGATTTTTAAAGTCTGCCTAAGTATATCACCAGTCAATGAAGTCGGACCTACAGTAGTGTCAATCGCCAGTCGCTCTGACTCCTTACATCATATCCCACATTACATTTCTATATCGGTACTTTATACAGAGGTAATCACTCTAGTATTATGGGGCAAGACGTAGCCCAGTAGTAAAACCCTCGCTAGATGCACAATCTGTTTGAGATCGATCCCTGTCAGCGGGCCCATTGGGCTATTTCTCACTCCAGCCAGTGCACCACGACTGGTACATCAAAAGCTGTGGTGTGTACTATTCTGTCTATGGGGTGATGCATATAAAAGATCCCTTGCTGCTAATTGAAAAGAGTAGCCCATGAAATGGCGACAGCAGGTTTTCTCTCTCAATATCTGTATGGTCTTTAACCATATGTTCGAGGCCATGTAACCGTAAATAAAATGTGTTGAGTGTGTGTGTTTGACATGATCAAAAGAATAAAGCTGTTTTATTAATACCATCAGATATTCATAACTTTAAAAATGGTCAAGAAACAAGTGCTCCAACTTTTAAGTCGTGACTAAGGAAAACCATTATAAGGAAGAAGATCAGTCTTTCCTGCCAATATTAACACTATGAGATACTGATGATGATGCCTCTCAAGCCTGGGACGACCTATGAGTATCACTGTTAACATTCTCAGCACCACTGCCAGCCACATTCCCAGCACCACTGCCAGCCGCACTCCCGGCAACACTGCCAGCCACACTCCCGGCAACACTGCCAGCCACACTCCCAGCACTGTCGGCCATTGTGATCCCACTGTCACTGTCCTGGCCCAGCTTGTTCCCTCCTGTCACATGTAGATTGCCAGGGTTGCCATTGCCGACACTGGTTCCTGTATTTTCGAGGTCACTATTGTCGTCGGTGGTGTCTGTGCTGCTGGAGTTACTCGCACTTGACTGCGAAGAAAAACGCTTTACTTCCTCGGGGATCTCGAGCTGGACCAGCTTCTCAAGAACACTGATCCATCTGGAAAGACAACAAAGAAAGAACAAACATCATCAGATTAGCTAGTACTTCAATGTATAGAGAATAACTAGTTAATGACGTCAGGTATCAGCTTTATTCTGTGAAGGTAAGAATAGGAAATTCTGCGAGACTCTGCTGAGCAGAATTTGTCATTCGGCCAGGATAAAGTCAGTATGTAACGCCATTAACTAGTTATTACATGTATTTTTATTCTGATAACCATAAAAATTAAGGGGAAAAGCTATAATTTGTGTTATTTCAGCCACATTGTATGATGACCTAGAGGTCAAATGAGTAATTTTCTAATGTAGTTATGAATGTGCCATCACATGAGTGACGTCAAAGGTCTTATTCTGCTACTATACGGATATCACTTTGCTTTATCCGTCATCATATTGTGTTAATAGAAATGGTGGTTGCAGGATACAAATATTTTCAGCCGAAATTATATTAATAATATATATAAGTTAGGAATGTTAATATTTTTTTCAAGGACACAGGCAAAATTTATTAACCCCAATTTCCCCCATTTTAAAAAATACTTTTGACGATAATATTCAAAATTTCAAAATTGACTATTTGTTAGGTTATCCCTGTCCTGAGTCAGACACCTGATCCTATCGAAGGTTAGACTCAGGATAGGCGTGTTTGAAACCTTAGTGGTATATGGACACATTAAACGAGTTACTAAGACTAAGATTAACCACATAGTTCAACATAACCAGGTGAATAAAAACCATACGCAATGTGTAATAACAAATGTATAATTATGTAATTTTGGGAAGCGAGGTTATAACATGACGTTGTTTCTCCAATTTTCCTAGCATCTCCGTATAAGCAATTTGAAAAGCAAGACAACATTACGTGAAAGCTTACGCATATATATCTGACACAGTGGGCACAAAGTTAAGCTACAGTACAAATTCCACTTGTATAGACCAATGAATGCAGATTAGGAAGAGCTCTTGCAAGAAACTCTATAACAAGCAGCCCGTGTGTGTAATTTAGATCTGGCATTACCTATGATAAAAACAATATGAAACAAGTAATAAGTGTATAATGACATAATTTTGGGAAGCGAGGTTATAACATGACGTTGTTTTTCCAATCCTACAGCTCAGATTGCTGTGGTTGAAACATGGTCCTTGTTTAAAACACTCTTCTTGGGTATAACAAACAAATTAAACTTTCTATCATTCATATCAAGCTTTTTATTTACTTCACCAGGACGTATTAAACTTCCTTTAAGTTAGTATTAAAAAAATCAGTTTATGTAATATCCTACAGTTACGTACCGTCTCATATGCTTTTCGTTGTCAGTCTGGAAAAGAAAGACCTTCTTGTCCTTATGTCTCAATTTAAAAACATGGCTCTTGTCCGTGTCTTTGGCTGAAGCTTCCTCAGCAATGTAGCCCGGCAACGGAAGAGATGAGAGGGCAGACTTGTCCTGCATAAAACAAACCAGTTACCGTAAAAAAGAAAGAAAGAAGTGTTTTTATTTAAGGACGCACTCAACACATTTTATTTATGGTTAAAATGTGTTCAGTGCATTGTTAAATAAAACATTTCCTTCCTTCAAGGTACAATATTTTCATTTAAAATCAAAGTTATACATAAGAATTAATTATAACCGTGAATAATATAATTGCTGAGGAAGCCAATATTTTCACAGAGTTATAGCTCATTACAATTTCGTAATTTAAGAGTTAATAATGCAAATATTTATGCATGATATAGGTGAATTTTGTTCCATTTATTCCCTCCCCACCCCATAAAAAATAAAAAAATAAAATAAAAATATAGCTCTTGCAGCTATAATAATGCATCTCTACAACCATAATCTTTGAAAAGAGGCTATCTGAATGTTCCGCCAAATCATCAACAATGTTAAAAAAAATTATCTGTTAATCACTCAGTTTAAAATTTAGTAAAGTTCTGCTATGACTCTTAAGTCTGAAATATAAAGTTTTATAATTATGGTGCCCAGTGCCTTTATACTGATATTTATATTCTGAGCACCACTTTGTATCTTGTGCTTTATGAGTTAATTTAATTTCCAGTGTACTTTATTTCATACCATTTAATTCTTTGTAATTGCAACTGGCTTCTAGATGGCCTAGTTTGCAATAAATACTTCTCTTCATACTATCATTTGTAACTGCAATTGGCCTCTAGATGGCCTAGTTTGCAATAAATACTTCTCTTCATACTATCATTTGTAACTGCAATTGGCCTCTAGATGGCCTAGTTTGCAATAAATACTTCTCTTCATACTATAATTTGTAACTGAAATTGGCCTCTAGATAGCCTAGTTTGCAATAAATACTTCTCTTCATACTATAATTTGTAACTGCAATTGGCCTCTAGATGGCCTAGTTTGCAATAAATACTTCTCTTCATACTATCATTTGTAACTGCAATTGGTGTCTAGATGGTGTAGTTTGCAATTCTTTTCATACCATTACTTGTAATTGCAGCTGGCCTCTACAAAGTGTACTAGCAGTTTGCAATAAATACTATACTACATACCTTGTTTCCTTTAAAGGAGTACATGACAAAATCATCATGGACTGAAAACCATCGCTTCATCCATGTCCGACCTTTGTCAGGACTCATTGATAGGTAGCCAGACAACACAGCGGGATCTTCTGCCTCAACCTGCAACAAAACATACAATATACAGTCCAACTTAATATAGTCCAACCTTTGTCCTGCAACAAAACATATAATATATACAATATACAGTCCAACTTAATATAGTCCGGCCTTTGTTATGCAACAAAACATACAATATATACAATATACAGCCCAACTTAATATTGTCCGGCCTTTATCCTGCAACAAAACATACAATATACAGTCCAACTTAATATAGTCTGGCCTTTGTCCTGCAACAAAACATACAATATACAGCCCAACTTAATATTGTCCGGCCTTTGTCCTGCAACAAAACATACAATATACAGTCCAACTTAATATAGTCCAGCCTTTCTCCTGCAACAAAACATACAATATATACAATATACAGTCCAACTTAATATAGTCCGGCCTTTGTCATGCAACAAAACATACAATATACAGCCCAATTTAATATAGTCTGGCCTTTGTACTGCAACAAAACATACAATATATAGTCCAACTTCATATAGTCCAGCCTTTGTCCTGCAAAAAAACATACAATATACAGTGCAACTTAATATAGTCTGGCCTTTCTCCTGCAACAAAAGATATAATATACAGTCCAACTTAATATAGTCCGGCCTTTGTTCTGCAACAAAATATACAATATACAGTCTAACTTAATAGCCTTTGTCCTGCAACAAAACATACAATATACAGCCCAACTTAATATAGTCTGGCCTTTCTCCTGCAACAAAATATATAATATACAGTCCAACTTAATATAGTCCGGCCTTTGTTCTGCAACAAAATATACAATATACAGTCTAACTTAATAGCCTTTGTCCTGCAACAAAACATACAATATACAGCCCAACTTAATATAGTCCACTGAAGAGTCAGCAATGAAAATCTTAAATGAATGAATGTCCAACGACATCCCAGCACAAAAATACACATTGGCTATTGGGAGCCAAACAAAGGTAAGTACACATGTATATGAATAGGATTAAATTAAAATATATAATATAATTATATAATAAAAAAAATAAAAAAACCCATTATAAAAAGCGGTGAGTAAAAGCAGTTTATATAAGGTAAGTATATTTAAAAAAAAAAAATTAGGTCTTGAAAAGTGCTGGGTTTACTGTCAGCTTTTCTTGTTTTATTAAACAACATTTCACTCTTAATTTGCCTTTCAATAGGTTAGCCTCTCCACACGCCCATTTCCAATGCCTACCCATGTGTTTAATAAAGACTGTCACTGAAGTCATGTATTGTTGGTATATTGCCAACAAAATAAAGTATTTGTTTAAAAATTAGAAAAACAAATCTACTCATCAGTCAAAAAACATTTATGATCACATAAAAACCCTCCAACAACTGGACTTTAGAAAGATAAACAAAAATGTTATTTTGTTAACTTTTACAGATGCATGTGTAGTATCCCAACAGCATATGCTTTAAAAATTAATTAAGTTAACACTACAAAACCTGGAACAATTTGAGATTCACTGAACAGATTTTATAACTGCATTAATTGTAATTCACAGTGATAAATCTCATGACATCAACAGCAATTGAAATGCAACCGATATAAAGATTATATATTATACGAGCTTGTGTGTTGTACTGATTTTACGAAACGAGTGTCAGGATTTATATGCACCACCCCACAAACAGAGAACTGGGATAATTTCTCATAAACAATAACATTCTGGTTTTGAGACAGTCTTGCCAATGGACATGGGATAGAAAAGAAATGAAAGGAATATGTTTGTTTTACACCACCTCAGCAAACCAAGACAATCTGGTCTGTAACATATACTTATTTTGACACTTGGTCGAGAAACAGAAAAATCTGCTGCCACTGAAAAGGAAACTGCTGCTGAAAAAAGCAGCAAGGAATCTTTTACACTTTCCACAGACAGGACATCACATACGACAGACCCTGGTATTACATGGGGCTCTGGTTGGGATGGGTTAAAAAACCCAATGTCATTGAGAATGAAGGTTCCTGCGACCCAGTGCAAGGACGGCACATGACTCTCAACAGAACAACACAGATGTCTGTTTTGTAGTGACCTCTACTTGTTCATTTATTTTGAAAACCAGTGATAAACAGGTCCATTTCATATCATGTTTATGTCCCTCATGAAATAATTTTCATTGTCACTCGCTAACTTAAGCTTGTTACAATTGAAAATTATTTCACTCGGGACATAAAAATTATACAAAATGGAAGTTCATTTAATATCCTATAATTATGTAACCAGGTTTTCTGCCAGAAAATATTTAAGGGTATTTATAGTCAGAACAAAACTGACCATAAATTATCCAACTACATGTATGTGGTTATGGCTTTGAATGTTTTGAAATTAGAATTAAATTCCATGTGCTATGACAAATTAAACAGCAGTTCTCTTACTATCATTTATTTAAATATATAAAAAATATATACATTAATTTCCAAATTTTTTAGTTATATAATTTTATCCTCTATACCCTCTGGCAGAAAGCCGTGTAAATGGAAATGAAAGAAAAGGAAAGGAAGGAAGGAACTGTTTTATTTAACGACACACCAAACACATTTTATTTACAGTAATATAGCATCAAACGTATGGTTAAACCATTGAGATATCGAGATCGGAAACCTACTGTCGACACTTCATGGGCTACTCTTTTTGATTACGGTAACAGCAAGGAATCTTTTATATGCATCATCCCATAGACAGGATAGTACATACCACGGCCTTCATAACACCAGTTGTGGAACACTGGCTGGAACACGAATTATAGCCCAACGGACCCACCAACACAGACAGGGATCAATCCTAGATTGATCGCGCATCCGGCGAGCACAGTACCACTGAGCTACGTCCCATCTCGTGAAAAGGAAAGGAGTACACTAGATAATTTAAAATAGTTGAACAGCTTTTTAAAGACAGACCACTGTTTAACATAGGCCAGTTTAAATGTACACAGCTTGACGAAATTTGGAAGTCACCACTTAGTCAGATTAACTGTAGATGTATAGAGAATGAGTGGTGGTTTTGACAAAATATTTTTTTTTACACGTATTACCAGGCACATTAAGCCATCACCCACTAACAAAACCTGTGGTGATACACAAGGAAACTGAGGTTTATTCAGTTCTAATACCTGAATTATTTGTAGCTTCACCTTCCGTCTCAGTGGGGAATTAGGCTTCCTTATTGTGATCTCTACATCCTCAATACTCGTATAA
>JAECMU010050263.1:10061-25031 GCA_016106625.1 Dracogyra subfuscus | reverse complement strand
TATTGTTATTTGTGCACCACTTTTGAATACCCAATAAATCCACCTGCAAGTTTAACTCTAGTTACTACCATATGTGTGCATGGTTGCATCATCAGCATACATGTCAACAGAGCAGTGTTTGGCATACAAGGGCATATCATTCATGTAGATAATAAATAGAAGTGGACCGAGAATTGAGTCTTGGGGTACACCGGTCAGTACTTGCTGTGATGAGGATTGTAAGTTCCCAACTTTGACAATCTGCTGACGATTTTGTAGATAGGAAGTAAACCATTTGAGACTTTGATCAGAAAAATTTAGAAGCTTCAGTTTATAAAGAAGTATAGAATGATCTACAAGATCAAAGGCTTTCTTTAAATCTAGGAAAATTGTTCCTACCATGTTATCATTATCGATAGACAAGATCCACTGATCAATTAGGTGTACCAATGCAGTCTGACATGAGTGTTTTTCACGGAAACCAGACTGAGCATCATGTAGGAGATTATATTTAGTCAAGTATTTATATAGATGGTTTGAGATATGCCTCTCAAATATTTTTGTTATAGTTGGTAAAATCGAGATAGGTTTGTAATTCTCTGCTTTGTCTTTCTCACCCCCTTTATATATTGGAATGACTAGCAATTTTTAATGCACATGGGAAGGTTCCATCAGCAATACTTAAGTTGATTATGTGTACGATGAGTGGAGCTAGTGTGTGATTACTAAGCTTTAATATTCCAGGCCCAATGCCGTCTAAACCGGTTGCCTTTGATGAGTCTAATTTTGTTATATAATTTACCACATCGTGTAGACAGATGTGTGGTATTCTGAATGGGCTGTTATTTACTATTTTGTTTCTAAGATAATCCTGAAGTATAGTGTGATTTTCGGGAGTAAAAGGTTTTGTGTCAATAGTTTGTGAGATGTTTATGAAATGCTCATTTAAAGTTTGCAGAATGTCACTTGCATTAGTAACCAAACTGTCATTTATTTTTAACTCTGAAGGCATAGCTAACTCTGATCGTTTTCCATATAATGTTTTGAAATGATTCCATAAGAAACTTGAAGGTTTGTTATTCTGAACAGCATCTTGAAACAAATCCTTCTTAGCCTCAGCTATAAAATGTAATGTTTTATTGCGCCATAGTTTGTAGCTGGTCCAGTCTTTTATTTTATGAAAATGATCACGTTGCATTCTTGAGTATTTTATCTTATCACTGTACCATTTTGGTTGTTCAAATCGTCTAACTCGTTTTATTTTCAAAGGTGCATGTTTATTCAAAATAGCAATTAATGTGTTATGCCAAAGTAATAAGGCCATATTAACATCATTACATGAAAAAATATTGTTTATATTGGAACTGTTGATGTCTAAAAGAAAGTCTTCAGTGCAAAATCTTTTAAAACACCTATATGATATAGTTTTATGAGTGTTATTTATCATATTTATATCAGAATTGTTTGTATATTGATTAACACTAACTGTGACAGGATAATGATCGTTAATAGCAAAACATGATATATACACTTGAGTAATCATATTAGTGTTTGTACAATAAATGTGATCTATGATAGTCGAAGAATGTTCGGTTATTCTGGTAGGCTTATCCACTATTTGACTCAATTCATACGACTTCACTAAATTGCTCCACTTGGTATTAGAGCAACCATTTTTCAAGTCGATATTAAAGTCTCCCATAACAATTATATCAAGGTTTTCATTTAAAGCCTTTTCCAGCTGAATGTCAATCATATCTATCCAAGACACATGTGAGTCAGGTGGTCTGTAGACAAAACATAACAAGATATGTTTAGCATGTTGTAAATTAATTTGTAGCCATATGGTTTCTGTAGTCAAGTCTTTGATATCACTTCGTCTTTTATAGGATAAGGAGTTTCTAATATATACAGCCAGTCCTCCACCTTGTTTGTCCCTTCTGTCCTTTCGTTCCAAGTTGCATTGATCAATATTAATTAGAGTATCTGGGATTTCGTGGCTTAGAAAGGTTTCACATAATCCTAATATATGTAAAGAAGGGTTTTCCCCCATTATCAGTGAAATTTCATCTAGTTTTGGCAGTATATGTTGAATGTTCCAACTGGCAATATTGATACTTTTTGTGGGGAAATTAAACTTGCTTTTACTTACTGAAATGTTTTGGCTCTTTGTTTTCAATGGAGTGATATTTGTATCAGATCTAAGTTTTGCTGTACCTAAAGTTGATATTTTCCCACAAGAATTATCATTAACTAACTGTGAGGCATCTCCCAATTTAGGGATTTTAGTGTTCAGATATTGCTTATTTTTAGAACTGTCTTGTGCATCTTTATTAGCAATATTTATGACTAAGTCAATTAGGCAGTGATTGGAAAGATAAGACAATGACTTTACTCTTAAAGACTGCACTTTGCTATACATATCTGTATTAACTAAAAAGTAGTCAACTGTTCTAGCACTTTCATAGGTGTAACAAATTAGGTTACCAAAGATATCTCCAATACACCGTCCATTTAATATACATGTTTTTGTTTTTTGGCACAACTGGACGAGTTTATTTCCAAATACGTTTACATAATTGTCACGGTTATTCCTGCCACGGGGAATTTGACAAATGTTCTTTGAATGGGCTGGTAGGGGTTTTGACTGGTTTTCTGATTGGATTATATCTGTCAAATGACCAGATCTAGAATTGAAGTTTCCACATAATATTACATCCCCCTCTAACTGGTAAGATATTATATCATTTGCTAGGATGTCAAAAGGATCATACTGTTTTTCTAGCCATATTTTAGAATTTTCAGGATCAATATATACAATTCCAATATATAAATCCTTCAGCAGTCCAAGAACCTCTCCTGAAAGTTTAACCCAGATGATGTCTCCATCATGTTTATCTATTATTGTTATAGCATCTACATAATTCGGTTTATACAAGAATGCAGTTCCTCTCTGTTTGAGTCAGTGTTTTTACCTTTGTGGCTAATGCATTTTGTGACATATCCAGGGAAGGAGTTATTGTACATTCCCATTTTTGACCCAACAATCAACTAATGCAACAAAATCGCTATTACTAAACATGCTGACAGTATCATTGACAGTAGTCAATGATTTACATTTTACACTCCAACAAGATATTTTAAAAGTGGTTACCATGGTAGAAAATTTAAAATATATAATAATATTTGTTTTTTTTTAAAACAAATTAAATATCTAAATCTAAATTATCTTAATCACATACACAAATAAACAATAAAAGAGCAAGTCCTACCGTGTTGTAGAATGAACACAGTACACTGAGAACACAAACTTAAATCCTCAGAATTGTCTTGCATCTGATTCACTAGCTGTGTTTACTTAAATTATAACGTGTCCACAGAATATAATAGACAAAGCAACTAAAATGTATCTTATCTCCAAATTCACTGGTTTGACAGTATATAAGTATGTTAAAACAAAATCTGAAAATCTGAAAATGACAACATAAATCCCAACAATTAGAATAGAAGAGTGTTCACAGAATAAATGTGTCTCTTGTACAACAAACTAAATAGCAAATAATTATCTCTGTTTCAATTTCACTGGTTTGACACATAAATGTCAACAAAGAATCTCACATTCGGAAGACGGTATATTAATCCCAACAACATGAATAGAATAATGTTCACATTAATATCCTTTCCACCACATTGGCGGCATCATTTGATTCCATGGTGTTGTCCAGTATCCAGAATGACTCTGTCCATGGTATTGTGGTGGCATAGCTGCACCTTGTATCCACTGTGGAATGTTCATCTGATGGTGCACAGGTGCCTGTATTCCACTTATACTGCAAGGAACTGGGTATTGCACAACACCTGCACATTCAGGTTGTAGAACTGAATTTCCTTCCCATGGTTGGGAAGAAGTTTGTAGTAACATCTCTCTGTTGACTACACTCTCTGCACTTGGTATATCAGATGGGCCTTGTGTCAACTTTGGCTGTGGCTGCTCATTTGCATTTGTTCTGTAATTAGCTGTTATGTTGTTGCTACTGTTCCTATTGTTGTTCTGATACATTCTTGGTTCCTCTTGCCTTATTTTTGCTCACTTAATAAGGGTGATAACAGATCGGGCAAGCAATGCAGAACCTTTTTCATTGAAATGAGTTAAGTCCATGTATAAGTAGTCCTTGTGGGCTCCATTTCTTTGGGTGAAATGTACACTATGCTTAACATAGTTAATGCCAATTTTGTGACATACCTCTTGTAGGATTTTATTGAGATGTTCAATGTTGGTATTGTATTCTAGCGCTTGGTTTCCTCTGCGTGGCAAAATGTTCAGAAAGGATAGTTTGGCTGCTGGAAAGTGGTGTTTGGTGATTTCTATGAGATCTTCCAATTCATTGCATGTTTTGGCAAGCACAGCCCCTTTACCACAGTCATTAGATCCAATAAGGAATATGACTGACTGAGTTTCTTTGTGCACAGCCAAGTTTCTGATGAACTGTGACATGTCTTTTACTTTGGCTCCTGATAGTGTACGAACATGTGCATTTCCAGAGTTGTCCAACTTTTTGCGATTCAAACCTTTTACCATTGAGCTTCCAGCTACAAGGTGCACACAGTGAGTGGGTATGTCAGGAAAGTGGTTCTGGTGTACTGATTTTGGTACCGTATATTGTGCTGAGTTTGGAAAGGTATGATCGGATGACTGTTGTAATGGGCTGAACTTATTACTTATTTTTACTGTACTGCCTGTTTCCCTTTCAGGTGCGTTTTTGACAGCTGTACCCATTGTGAACTGTGTCTGGCAATCCTCTGATGTACTTGGGGTTTCGAGGCATAGTTCTCTGGGGGGTTTCAGTTTCCTTTCCAGCTTGCTACACCTGTCTTTAAGGGTTGTTACTTGAGACCTAAGGACACTATTTTCTCCTTTTAATGATTTCAGTTCTTGGTCTACATCTGTTACAAATGTTGTGAAATCAGATTTGTGGTTTCTAAACTGATTTGCTATTTGTTGCGTGTAGTCGAGCATATCTGATCTTAGTTTGTCTGTTTCTTTTGCAATGTCTTCTTTAAGTTTGTTGTTGTAATTTGCATTAGATTGGTTGATTTCAGCTCTAAGTTTATTTATTTCTTTTTCCATTGTTTGTTTTAGTGTGTCTGCCTGCACTGTGTTAAGCTGCTTTATTTCCTCTATGTTTGCTTCAATCTTCTGTAACCTTGTTTCAATAACATGTACTGCTAGCAATACAGTTGGGTCAGGTATACCTTTCTTCTGAAGTGTATTGTTAGTGCTTGCTCTGTATGTGTTCAATTTCTTGGCATATGATTTACGTTTTGGTGTATGGAGTTTGACTCTATGGTATATTCCAGGGGTGGAATGTAGAGAAGGCTCACATTCTAAAATGGGTGTGTTACATGACGTGTCATTGCCATTGTCAGATACATTTATTTCTTCTGGCACATTGCTTTCACTGGGATTGTCCTCACTGATATTGCTCGTACTCATGTTAATGGCTCTATCCTCTTTTTCCATGTAGGTTTCAGTGATAATGTTCTCATCAACTGCTTCATTCATGCATGCTTCATTGATTCTTTGAGATACAGATACCTCCACCTCTGCTATTGGTGCTAACAGCTTGAGCGGACTGTTGAATAGCGTTAACTCTCCTGGCAAATTCAAGTCTATAACCTGAACTGTTTCAGCATTTGGTAGAACTGATTTTGTTAGCAGTTTCTCCAACCTAACTACCAGTTGTTTTAGTTTCTCGAACTCTCCAGCAACCCATAATTTACAAGTGTTTCCTTGTACTAACACTTTGTTAGTGGTATGAAATATGGTAACAGTAAATAATTTTTTACTTGAAATTGTTACCCTGATTAATGTTTTAAACAAAGAGACTGAAGAAGGGCAGAGACCTGTAATATTTGTATCGTTTTCATCACTGATAACAATGGTTGATGTTTGACTTTCGTAATCAGACCATTCAACATTTGCAGAGTGAAATGAGCCTATGTCATTGTAGTACCTAAGTAAAAGTATTTTTCGCCAAATATAGGTACCCTTTTCAGTTGTTTTTGAAGTAATTTGTTTAGAATCTAATTTGTAGTCTATTGTATGTAGATAAGTTTTACAGATAAAATGCTCATCTTCCTGACTGTCTGAACTGTTCAATATGTCATGGATATTGGTTTTTTTGTGGTAGGATTGGTAACACATGGTCAGACATTTCACCTGTTACAGATTGGTTTCTGTTCATGTGACTGCTCAGTATACCCCAAAGCCATTTAGTCTGTAGAATTTACTTCTTGGTGTTGACATTAGCTTGGCAGATCCGCAGGGGTAGAAGCCAGCCCTGACCACAGTCTTGGAGCTGCAGGATTAATGTCACATTCATGAGGTGTGATTAGGGTTTCATAACATTGCTATGAGAGTTCTTAATTCTTTCCTTATTGGAGAACCAACAGGGAATGATCCCTTCCCTAAAGGGGCCTCACCGAATTTCTAATAACAGATGTCTTAGTGGTGAAACATTTCAATGGTGAAAAAGTTATGGCAGTTTTCTTCCAAAAACTCACTTTTTATTGAATAATTTTCTAACCGGGGTCGGAAGTATAACATTTGTCACTATAATTGAATTTAACCTCTGGGGTATAGATCCAAAATAAATAAGTACAACGTTTCATAGTTTTGTAATAAAACATTTTTTTTATTTTTTTTTAGGAGTAGTGTTCCAGTATGGTGACCAATTACCAACACACAAGATAATGCACAGTCACTTTGACCACATGACTGGTTAATTATTGGGGCACTGAAGCACATGGCTAGGGCCTCAGGCCACCTTTAAATTTGAGCGCTGGTCCCAATCTGTCCCGGACTGGGCCACTGGCTTCCAGAGACAGAACCCGGGACGGACATGCTCGAAAGCTTAGTGGTATATGAGCATGTTAAAAACATTACCACCACCTGGTCCCAAGGATGTAGAGAAGCAAAGGTTATCAGCAAATGTCAGCACATAACGAACATAACACTTCCAGCAACAAACATACTCTTCGTGTCTCCTTTAAGTACTATGAAATCTTGTATTTTCGTGGGCTTTCAACATTTTGTTGGGTACTTAAATTTGTTGATCGAAAAGGTTGTATCATAATTCGTATGTTTTTGTGGTCTTAAAACTGTTAACTGTATCAAAAACAAAACGAAGAGAAAAGATTTCACACAAAACAAAGTAAATAATAAATAATAATAAACACACATAATATTCAATAATTTATTGAGACAAGGCACCCACTCTGAAGGCTCCTTTATTCCCAAACCTGCAGCAAATAACAATACTATGGACACAAAATAGTTGAGACTAAAGGAGTACCTCTCACATAAAACATGGGCTTCTGCAGTCTTTAATGCACTGTTATAGTAATACACCGTGGAATGGATAATATCTGTTGAAGAGGGGTGGGGATCATGTCACAATGTTGATAAAAACACACGGATCAGGCAACATCTTCTACACGTCTTTTTTACAGTACTGTTCTGCAGAAAACTCGTACTCCACAACAGTCTGGTATTATTACACAATACAACTTTAGCACTGCATGCGTCATGGTGAACAAAATAATATGAGATGATGTTAAAAATAGTATAAATATTCTCATGATCATCTAGCTGTAATGCCAAGCTAGCATTCGCTAGTGGTGGTTATTTAGAATTACATACGGTGGTTCAAGGGAACTGTCCATGTATATACAGTATATTAAAAAAGGATCCCAATGACTGAGCCAATTGGCATGTGTGCATGCTGTAAGAATTGGAAAGTCAATCATATTAGTCACGTCAGCAGGGCCCACACATTTACAACACTAAATATTTGTTTTTGCCCAGTTAACATATATCTTTGTATTCTTTAATCCCATCGCTTGGTTGTCTGGACAAGTTGTACTTTTTGTTGTACACGTTTCTCTTATGTTACCAAATGGCCTATGCTAATATATAAGGTTCTGCTCCGTTTATAAAGTGCAGACTCTTTGACTTCAGCAAAATACACGCTAATGGTATTTGAATGGGAAAGACTTTAGTTAAGATTTGTGGAATAAAAGGTTTTAGGTCTTCAAATCTAAGACAGTTTTACTTCTTTTCTTCTTTTTTTTTACTTTTAAGGTACAAGTTGGTTTTTGCTTAAAATTAAATATGCTTTGATATGGCTTTTAGCATTATGCACTGCACAATAATTCAATCAATTCATGGGGAACCTTTTTTCAGACACAAATACACGTGGAGAGGTTGTAAAAAGATTTTTTAATGTTCAACCAATCAAAGGCCATGATAACCAGATAGGATTTCAGACCGACTCTTCAATTTGAAATATAATAGGACAATTCTGTGAACAGCTGAATCACAAAATGGCAAAGCTCTGATGGCTCTCATGCAAGTGCTAGCAGTACGTACAAATCAAGTGATGAAGTTGTACCGATAGACATGCACACACACACCAATACCAGAAAATGACTATTACAAAGCTACCCATTAAGATATTCACGAGTTAATAAGTATTTAGAAATCCCAACACCAAATATGAAATAAAACCATGAGCAGTTTGAGACACTTAAGCCATATTCTGTATGTAATAAAAAGCTCCAATACTGCACACAATAGGACATTTATCTTACAATGCAGGTGCCAAGAAATGAAGTGGAAATGTTATTTTTTTGGACTCTCCCTATATCTACATGTTGATGGCAGTAACAAAAAACCCAACA
The DNA here is from genome assembly GCA_016106625.1 of Dracogyra subfuscus. Lineage (NCBI taxonomy): Eukaryota > Metazoa > Mollusca > Gastropoda > Neomphalida > Peltospiridae > Dracogyra > Dracogyra subfuscus. The sequence continues at coordinate 16,310 of JAECMU010050263.1, read as the reverse complement.
AAACAACACTGAAAGATCAATCAAACTCTTATTTTCAGTCAATTGGTCTGGATCTTATTGGTTTAGGTCAAAGGTCAAGCACCAGTCATAAAAATGTGTTTCGCTAACAGTTAATCATTGCCGCTCTGTATGATAAGGAAGAGTCTATCAAAGAATCCTAGCTGCTATCAGAAGTCACCATGGTGATGGTAGGGTGTTTCTACCAAACACACCACATTAATTATCACAAGTACTTGCATAACATGTAACAGCTATTGATCAAACAACGCAGCGCAAGGCTTTAGATTGCACCAAAGGCTGGGCCCAAAATACTTTTTTAACGACACCACTAGAGCACATTAATGTATTAATCATTGGCTACTGGATGTCAAACATTTGGTCATTTTTAGTCTTGGAGAAGAAACCCGCTATATTGTTTAATTAATAAAAATGGATCTTTTAAATGCACCATCCTAAACACGTGATAGCACATTGCATGGCCTTTGATATACCCGTCATGGTACACTAGCTGGAAAAAGAAATAAGATTAATGGGCCCACAGATAAGGATCGGTTTCATAGATAAAATAACTTGAAATGTGTTTCTGAATATCTGCATCGCTTTAGCAGCTGTTAATTAATTATTTGTTTTAACATTAAAAGGACGTAGCAGTGCTCAGACTAGATAAAAACAAAACAAAAGTCTGCTGCACCCAAATTAGTGAGATCTAGAGACCTGCAGGCTAGCAAAGTCAGCTGAGCCAAAGAGTCTAACAATATTTGGTTGTTTGTGCTGTAGTTACCTGGACACAACTATGAGTGCATACATTATAATATCATCATCCACAATACCATATATATACAGTAAAGATTCACAATATGCCGTATTTTCCACCTTATTATTTCACTCCTTTCAAAATATACATATACAGCAAAGGTTCACAATATCACCATCACTTTCAAAACAATGTTATAATAGGATGTTAAGACATTCTCTTTTTTAAAATATAATAAAAATGTCATGACATGAAGGAATAAACTGTTTTAAAAGTAGATGTTGCTCTAAATGAAGATGCGGAAACCATTGTTTGAAGATGGGTATTTTATACGGCTTAATCCACTCACATTAACATTAATATACCTTCCTAACACACTGGCACAAATTATAATCCAGAAATCATTATTGATACAAGTAAAGGCGAACTGTTTAGTGGAATAAATGTTATAGTCACATCAAAGAAATTGTTCTAACTCCTAACAAACTGACCAGTAGTTGAAAAAAGGTTCGAAATCAAATACCGGTACTGAATTAATATAAATATCAATTAGAGATGTGCTAATATATTTAGAACAACAAATCCTGTTTTCACATTTGTATACTCAAGGAAAATGGTTCCTATACAAGTATTCAGAATTTTTTGGGGGTCATTCGTAAACATTGTTTGTTTGAGACCTGTTTTATTTGGCACACAGGAACATTTTTCCATGAGTATATACAAATATGCCCAAAAATCCCTATTACACCAACCTGTCTTTAGTTTATCTACATGTTGATCATCTAGATAGACAAAAACACAAGATATGTACAAAATAATATTTAAAAACCCAACTAAGTATCTTTTTTCAAAGGTTCATAGAATTTACATTTTAAAAATACCCTTTAATGGAAACCGGTACAATGTGTGTGTGTGTGTGTGTGTGTATATCTATATCTATATCTATATCTATATATCTATATATATATATATATATATATATATATATATATCTTTAATACTGAAATGATACCAAACATGGCATCACATTATTAAATGTCAAGATATGCTTTAAAATATGGAGACTGTTTTTTTTGTTTAAAGGAGTAATGACATGGAACTTAATTTTTTTTTAACAAATTTTGAAATTAAATTAAAATTTCATCATACATAATTTGTAAATACAATTAACTTCTGATAGTTTCATATTTTACAGAATAATTATTTTTTATCGGAATCAATATCAAAACAGTATCACTACACATGAGATTGATTACTCCATGTAAATATCTACTTCTTAAAATAGCTGCATGATGTTTTTTTACACCCCCCCCCCCCATCCCCACTGTTTATCTTCACACCAATCTATTAGGTAGTATCCAAATCCAGTTTAAAACATATGAATAGCCACCTCACTGCACTTTTTCATTTCACTTTAACAAAAATAAAAAATAAAATAAAAATATTTTTTTTTTTTTACCAATTATTTATAAACCTTTTTCAGCAACAAAAATTTATTTTGCAAGTCATATAGGATTTTTATTTAATTTCAAAACTAATTTTGAGAGGTCAACTTAAAAATCATTTTTAATTTATGTTTTGGGTCATTATGATGTAGATCACAAGTATCTTTCCAAAAAAAAACCCCACCCAATATAATTTAAAATAATGTACATAAAAGTAGATACAATTACCTTTCCTTGAAAAAAAACATCAAAATCATCTTACAAACAATGTTAATTTATTTCTTATGCCAGCATAACCCATTTGATTAATTCTTTCTGGATCATTACTAACATTCTATCCATGTGCTACATGATATGAAGGGGGCATCTGTGTAAAAATACATTCCTTCAAAATACTTCTTGTAAAGTTAAAATGTATCCTTTCAAAATAAGACTATGTTACAATATATTTTTTTCACATTTAGCATTGTTTTAAGACATACAAAATACATATATATTTCTTCATACATGATGAAAAGACATGCAAAAGTCCACATTGTGTTAACTTGCAAGATGTTAGGTTTAATATTATGAATTTGCATTTTTAATTTCAAAGGACTCTAGTAGAAATTCATTTCTCGAGTAGAAATTCATTCCATGGACCTATTTGTGCAAGATGATTGTAATGACGAAAACATTCACAGACTGACAACTCGTAGCTGTATTTTATTACAGGCTGTCTTGTTTTACATGATCCAGCCAAGTGGCTTGAATGTAATGTTAGTGGTTAAGTAACAATGCTGTTTGATTTCTAATAAATAGTTTGTACACATGTATAATTAGCCCATTAAAAAACAGGCATTTCTTGTGAAATTATTTCAACTTGGTTGTTAACACAGGTAGTTGATCATTGCCAGGTGTACAAAGTGATGAGGATGGTAGTTACTATGGCGACTATTATACAATTCCGAATAATTGTTAGGATCTATTTAATATCAAAACACAGAAAATAATGTGTACTCTGAGATCCTTATTAACTGTATACCCTGGAACAAAGTAATATTCATGTACACAAATCACAGGGGACTGCTTTCATAGTTATCAAGAAAAGAAATGTCCTCCAGTCATAGAGCTATTTTATAGCAGCACCACCACCTGCTTGAAATTGTTGATGTTTTTCTGGAATTAAAAACTCTGTAATCAACACCAAAATATTCCACCTTTGTTTGGCAATTCAGGTTAGTCGTCTCCTATTCCCAACCTGCATAAAAAACCCAACAACAATAAAAAGACTATCGGATGATGTGCATAATAAAGACTAGGGTAGGGTCCATACAATACTGTGCTGTTTAAGTATGGCAAGACAGTGCTGCCATCTAGTGGTAAAAACATAAATGATATAGAGAGGGAAACAAAAACACACACACATAACATGAGTAAAACAAAACATGACAAATTAAAAACATTTCTGACCCAATAAAATGACAAATCCAACAATATCCATCTGCGGAATGAAATGAGAACAAATGGATTTTCAGTTTTTGTTAAAATGAAAAGTAGCATACAAGTGAAACAAAAATTCAACATTTTATAAACAATGCTCGATGAAGTGAATACATTCTGGACTGAATACAGCAAATGAAAGCCTTGAAATAAATGTCTAAGAGTGAACTACCTAGATTATCACTTTATCAGAATGTAGACATCTTGCGTCGTTACAGTAACTATACATTCCACTAAATCAATCAATCATTCAATATAAAAAGTCCATTCAATTTAATGCCCCGTATAGAAACTTTGTTTAATAAACATTATTGACAACATATTCTGCCTTTTTCCTGGTTTTTAACTCTCCATGGGGGGAAATAACTTCACAAGCTTCCAACAACTATATTACAATAAAATGTGTCATGGCACAATGACCTGTCACTTTTGACCTCCAATGTAGGATTACCTAAAAAATTATTTTTGTTTCGAAACCATGGTTTTAAAACAAATAGTGTACTTGTTTTAATAAATACCTGATTAGGTTAAAGTTTAAAATGACCTTGATCTTTGATTCTGGTTGTTTTCACACCACAAATAAAGACTTCTTCTACTAGAGATGTCTTTTTGTTTAGAATACTTAGTTTTAAAATTAAAATCAGATGTTCTTAATAAAAAGTCAACATAAGAATTTTTGTGTATTTCACGAAGTCTCAAGCACCTCGACTCTAGATTCACTTCCTCAAATATGGGTTCCATTAAAAACAAAGTTGTCTTCAAAGACCATGTAGACAGATTTCCTACTATTCAATTGTTTCTCATCTAGAAATAATATACAGGTATTTTTTTGTTCAACAGTAGTATGCGACATCTCATTTATATGAAATTAATACTTTATACACAATTTGAAATTCATGAGCTCAAGAAATGACAGCAAAAACCTCCACTTCTGATAATTATTTTCCTCCGTTGCTTACACAGAGTAAAATGATTTTCAGGGGGAGGAATAACTGTATTTTAAATCTATCAACAAATATTCTCAATAACAATTTTTTAAATAGTCCATTTAAAGAAAAAGAAAAATGAAACAAAATCCCACAAATAAGACTTAAGACATTCTCACATTCTGAAAGATAATGGGTAGATGGTGTTTGATTAGATTTGTAAAACAATCTTGGTTTTTCAGCTGTGTTGATATGACTGATATCCGACTGCTACAGGCTTTGAGCAGTATCACAACACATCTTCAGTGAAAATCACATTGTACGTCAAATCAGTGGCTTGATATTTTTAAAAACGTAGGGTTTTTTCCCCCTTCTTAAATTTAAGCCAGCACTATTTAGACACATCTGTACAATTGCATGGGGCAATTTATCGAGAGACAAACCATCACCTAACATCCGTGAGGTGTCAAAATTTGAAGTCATCAGTCGCCATGTCGATTGCCCATCGGAATTTGTCACGCTGTGTCTTATTGTAGACTTTTTCTATGGGAACCTCCCACTTTTTGCACCTTTAGAAAAAGAATTTGTTTTAATATATTGTCTAGAAATGACATAATAATAACACATGCAATAGACTATCAAATATCAAACAATCAGCTAAACCTGGTTGCTATGGAATCAAGGGTAATATTGGCCTTAAATAAAATTCAGTTTGCCATGACGAGACTATTTCCACAATTACTTCTTAAAAGAGGTGTGTGTGTGTGTGTGGGGGGGGGGAACAAGCATACGAGATGGGGGCAAATACTAAAATTTGGGTAAAAATTATGAGATATTCTGATATAATTAGCCAGCCTGAAACCTTTTCACCACGTATTTCCATCATTCTACCCAGAATATGATAGGTAATCCATGTAAAAATGCTACTAATTTGTTTGCAAAACTATTTAGCTGTTTTTAATCAATTATATTCACAACATATGTTTTCATGTCTGTGGAAAAGTGCATATAAAAGATCCCTTGCTGCATTTGAAAACATTTACCGGGTTTCCTCTGATGACTAAGTGTCAGAATTACCAAATATATGACATCCAATAAACTTCAACTTTAGTTATTTCTGTCATACGATTCTCAGTTATCAAGATTCTACTTACCAAGCCACAGAGATTCTGGGGTCCAGATAGTTCAGTTTGGAGGTTCCGAGTGCAATCTCTTTGTTTTCCTCCTGTGGGTAAATAAAATTTCAAGGTTATATAGATAAATAGGTTAAATAGGTTATATAGATAAATAACTATGTAAATATTGAGGACTACCACAAAAACGGGCTTTGTCCAAAGTCAGTTTTCAGAAAAACTAGTTTTAATATTTAAAAAATCCTAAAACAAAATTTATTTTCCTTTCAAATTATATAGCTTTGAAACACTCTTATTAATTTTTTTGTTTTTGTTTTTTTGTTTAATGACGCACTCAACACATTATAATTAGTTATATCGGCGTCGGACATATGGTTATGTCGAGAAAAAAACCCAGTGGTTAGCTGACGGGGATCAATCCTAGACCAACCGCGCATCAGGCGGGCACTGTACCACTGGGCTATGCTGCCCGCTCACTCTTATTAAATGCATGTCTCATGAATAAAAAT
>JAECMU010050263.1:0-10023 GCA_016106625.1 Dracogyra subfuscus | reverse complement strand
GATGGTAGTTTCCAACAACCTCCATCCCTTCCCTGCTCCTCCATCTACATACTTTCGTGAGCATACCTGCTGAAATAAAAGTGTTTTGGGTTTAAAAAAGAAAAAACCCTGCATTATTTAAAACTTGACATGGGACCAGTTACGATAAAAGTCTATTCCCTTAATGCAGTAAATTTATGCTTAGGAAAAGATATGTATTTTGTGCGTAACCTGATTTTGTGTCCGCAGGCTTCTACGTTAACTATTCCACCTAAGAACCAAATGGTGCCTATTAGCATTTTTTGATATAGATAATATGCAATGTTATAGCAGTCCTTGGTTTTTGGAAATTATAGGGGAGTGAAAAATCGCACACCTCAATGTGCTATATAGACCGGCGGCATAGCTACGATTGGATTTTGACTGGTACATCTACAAAAAAGTCTATTAAACCAGTATTTCCCCGATTTGTTCAAGACAGAGAAATACCAGTTTAATGACTGCATGGAAGCCACTGCCATGGTTTTATTTTTTATTGTTTTAATAAAATTACCTTCCTATCAGCTAAATGAGCTATGAAAAATTGATTTTTGTAAACAGTGGAAATAAATATACTCATCTATTTTATGTGCGCCGTCTGTTGAGTGTAACGTGCGCTGTTTCTCACACTTGTCAGATTGAAATTACGTGAGCTGTACAAGCGCGATCGCACCCACGCACCTTAAAAAGCAAGGTCTGTTATAGTCGCTAAATGAAAACAATGGTGGCAATTTAGAGAGCTTGTTGGTTTACCTTATCAGTGGCCTGGACCTCTAGTTTAGTCAGCTGTTCCTCCAACCTCTTCAATGATTTCTTCTTTTTCTCCACAATTCTGGAACACACATGTAAAACAGTTATACAGTACTTCAGGTATGGGAGGGACACGATCACGACTGTTGGGCTATGATAGTACAAAACAAAAGCCAGCAACAATTCCATGTTTTGTAGGGCGTTTTTCAGTTAGTTGTTTGTTTGTTGTATTAAATATATTTCTACACATTTTGTGATGATTCCCCCCTCCCACATCAAAACAAAAATCAAAGATACCAGTACCCCACAGTTGGTTATTTGTGTAATATACATGACGTATGTAGCCCAAGAGACAGAAAGTTAACTCCATCTGTACTTACGCTCGGTTTCGTTCAGTGTTGTGATTCTTGTAGTCCGATTTTGCATCTTTTATGTCTTTCTTTGCATCTTTAACTTGTTTTCTCTTGTCTTCAACCTTAAATTAAATAACGGCTTGGTTATGAAGAGCCAAACATGTCTTGTAGATGGTGGACACTTAACGACACCATGAACTATGGATGATGGATTATACTGGATATAGTGCTAAGCACCTATTTTCATAACCTATCACATCACATCTAGAATCACATACAAGGCTAAAAATTGACAAGAAGTAAACATTGTGTCTTAACCTATAAATGACTTTGGAAAATACTTGATTCTGATTGGCCAGTTACTTTAAATCCTAGGTGTTTAATCATGAAGAACCACCTAACATTTAATTAGGCTGCTTTACTCGCGTATGAATACAACACAGTATTTACAAACATGTCAGCTGAACAAAGGGGCACCTTTGACATCGGTATGATTCAGGAAGTTTTTTAATATAAAACCACACTGGTTTGAAGAAGAAATGTACATAGAGTCGCCAAAACAAAAAGATAATGAAAGTAAGTTCACAAACTGCAGTTTTAACAAGAAGAAATGGAATAATAGCTGTATAATATTGAAGAAGACAACTTTATAGCAGACGATCGAATTTTGTTTTTGAGAGGTTTAGGGCGATTTATTAAATTTGAAACAAACATGTTATTTATTCTTGTTTATGGGTTTTCCTTTACATCTGTTAATAAAATAGACAAGATTAAATATTTGTTCCAAGTTCTACCGTCGTATGTATTTATTTATTATGTTTTTATACTGTCAACAGGTGGTGACATTTCAATATTATCCACATAAACAAAGGGGAACTATCCTGCATGTTCAATCCTATTCGATCTGAGTATTAAAAATAGTTGTTAACTTTGAATACTGATTAAATGAACTTCTGAATGCTATGACACTTAACAATGAATGCAGATGAAGACACCTCTCAAACATTACCTTATTAATCAGGTTTTCCATGGACTGAGCAAATGTTTTTGGTGCGGAACGTTGATGGTTACACAGGATAGCAACTGCTCGGTTAGCACGATTGTATGATAGCAATTTTGCAGGGATTGGGTCTTCCTCTGGAAAAACAAACAAAATACAATTAGGGTTTTATTTCTGAAATTTGACTTGACTCCCATGGCTTTCAACTTGGGAATTTTTGCGTCGTTGTACAAAATAATTGGGAATTTTGTGTTCCCTTTCAAAATCTTGTTAAAAGCCACAAAAATACTGATTGTTGTTTATTCTTATTGAAAGCGATCAATGATTTAATAAAAAGCAATAGATAAGAGCTTCAAGAATATTAAAAGGAAACAAATACAAATGGGAAAGTTTTAGCATTCATATTGGGACTTTTCAAACTCAAAATTGGGGAAAAAAACCCGACATAGCCTTGGGGAATGTTTTTTTTTTTTTTTTGTTGGTTTGTTTAACGACGCACTCAACACATTAAATTACGGTTATATCGGCGTCGGACATATGGTTATGTCGAGAAAAAACCCCAGTGGTCAGCTGACCCTTGGGGAATGGTGCCGATATTCGGAGTCTAGCAACATAGGTGATAAAACCCTGACAATACTTTGTTAATGTATGTATATAATTTAATAACACACAAAAGATCTGCATTTAGGTTCTGCCCTAGTTTTGGTTCAATATGATTTGATGGGGAATGAAGTACCATTATTGCAGTGCCCGAGATCCCGTCCCTCGATATAGATTTAGTATGACCTACCATTTGTCAGCAGATCAAGCTGTTCTTGCAGAGTGCGCGAAGCATTGTATGTTCGGAAAACTTTGGCGGTGAGGCCTTCCATCAACTCATGTAGATGTTTGTTCATAAGTGCCGTCTGAAATTACAATATTTCATGATTAAAAAGCAAATAACCTTAAAAGTCCTGTTATTTTATTTTTTGTTTGTTTAACGACGCACTCAACACATTATAATTACGGTTATATCGGCTTCGGACATATGGTTACGTCGAGAGAAAAAACCCAGTGGTTAGCTGACGGGGATCGATCCTAGACCGACCGCGCATCAGGCGGGCACTGTACCACTGGGCTATGCTGCCCGCTTAAGTCCTGTTGAATGTATCAATGCTCTGAGATCTACTGATGACCAGCAACACGATTTTAATACCAGTTATTGCGCAGAAGCATAAACAGATCAGCAAATTAAAGCAAAGGACAAATAGGGCTCTCTTCTTAAAGCCACACGCCCTAGTTCCATCCAGCGAAAATAAATTATTATTTTGGTTAATCTACAAACCTGTAACACACTAAGATCATGTTTTTATAAAATGGAGTGAAAAAGCAGGTTTTGTATCAATAAATACCATGGGAATTCCCATGTCCCAATTGCTTCAAATAAGTTTGAATGTTAGTATTCTGATGTCACCGGTAGATGTCGCTCGAAGCACAAAAATGCCTACGTCATGACAAATTTGACAGAAACTTGGGGTGCATTCGTTTAACCTTTCCTGGACATGTTCCAACTGTTCTGTCCTGGACAGCGAAAGGAATGAGTTTGGAACAGGAAGTTACTTCACCAACATGGCTGCTGCAGCAATCATCATACTTGTGTTTGAAATAATACATTTTATATATTTTGTATAAACCGCAATTAGCCTAACCAGGCCCATATGCAGGGGATGGTGCGACGGGTGTGTACGCACCCCTTCCCCAATTGCTAAAGGTCCACTTTTCTCTATACAGTTTAAATAACGTTATGTTATCGTTGTTTTGAGGGGTTATTTTTATGTTGATTTTTATCATTTTAAATTCGCTCCCACCTATCAGCAATTCGCACCCACCCATTAAAAATCCTGCGTACAATCAATGTTTAAAAAGTATAAAAAACTCAAATGTTGTTACTTACATTGAGCCTGTCAAAAAGGTCGTCCTCTTGTTGCTTGTTCTCCACAAACAGCTGTAAGTTCTTGAAGACACGTTTTTCCACCGGGACACTGTTCGTGTAGCGGATGGAATCTTTTCCAAGGAAGTCAAACTCCACCACGCACTCCTTGCCCTCTTTCTCAGGATACAGCTTGATGTGTTCCACCCGTAGAGAGCAGCAACCGACCGTGTCGGCTGTCTCACCTTCTTCCTTCTCATTACCAGCTCTCAGTGCAAGCTGAAACATAACAACAAATGGAAATTGGAGTTATTCGTATGGACAACTGTATAGAGTTAGGACTTACACAATTTAAATAAAATGTTTCCAATTTCCATCATAAATGTAATTGTGGACTGCATTTTTCATGCAAACTAATTAAAGTTGTAACTATCAAAGATCCCGAAATTTAAAATCATAAAACCACCAATAAATTAATTTTAGAAAACTGAAGTTTACTAAAACAAAATTTAAAAAATTTGTTTTCACTAAAACATAAGAATTGGTAAAAAGAAATAAATATATAACATTTCTAAACATTTTTGAGGGAAATTTGGTTTAACCTCGAAACATAAGCACACTAATTTACATAATAAGCTTAAGTAGAACACATTACTAACAGATATAATTTTTAGGGAAAAAGGAAACACATATCTCAATTTTTTAATCACTGTTCTAGAATATAGAAGTTACCGTAATTATTATATTATGCTTGGAGGGTCTGTTTCAATATTTTTTCTGTACTAATTTGGTTTAAATGAAATTTTATTTTGTGAGTGGTGGCTAAACATAAAACTATTTGTCTCTTGGTATTTTCTGTACCTTATCAATGAAGTAGAGAGCCACCGCTCGCTGGCGCACCCTCATCTCCTTTGACTTCCAATCTTCACGGTATGTGGCTCGGATCTTGTCCACACACTTGTGCAGTTTTCTGGCAATCTCGTATTTCTGCCAATCCTTTTCTCCCTACAAATAAGCAGCATCAAACATAAAATACTAACATAAAATTCTCTCCCCACCAAGAAAAAAACAAAACAATATCAGCTTCAAATCGCTTTGCCATTATTGACTTTACTCTTAAGGCTGGTTCCAAATTGTATTAATACATATCTCAGAGTGACATCTAGAATGTTCATGTTGGATGCAAGAACCAGGCAACAGAATTTCATCACCAATTACTACTTCAAATACTCATCAATGGCAAAGGATAATAACCCAGAAATGACAGAATAGTAGATGAGTGACCGTCATATACCATCTCACAACGAGTGAAAGTGAGCTGGATACATTTTTAAACATAGAGTTGAGAGATAAATGGTATTTAATGGACACAAATGTATTATTCTATTTCTTACTTATTCTCAAAAAACAGATCTAAGCAAATTTTAATATATTTTTCAACTAAAAAATTTTTACTACCCTTTGCGCCTGTAACTGACTTGCGCATCACGGACATACGATTGTCAGGTTAGCTATACGTCACAATGTAATCAATTTTCATCATGTTGTTTTTGAATGGATATATGGCATTGGTGACTTGGTCATCACCTAGGAGCAGCCAGTCATATGTTTTGAAATTGTTAAGACACATACATGTGTAAACAGGATATGCGTTATTATAAATAACATGTTTTCACCAAACAGTGTATAAGAAAAAAAATTAAACAATGTTTACAACGTGTCCCAATGAACAGTATTAAAATTCAAATCCATTTTTTCCCCAATACACATTATCTTTTATTAGATTTACCAGATTCACAAAATAAATTTTACCCAAAATAATATCTGCCAAATTAAGTGGATCAATGGAAAATTCTTATCCATAATTATTTCTTCTTCCGTATGCCAAATTAAAACAACATTAACAGAAGACTAAACTAGCTGATTAATACATAGTAAATACTTTTTCAAAGGATCAAAACAGTGCTCCATAATTGGTATGTCAAAGGCTGTGGTATATGCTATCGTGTTTGTGGGAAATTGCATAGAAAAAAATCCACTACTGCTAATGAAAAAATGTAGCAAGTTTTCTATGATGAATAAAGCATTGTGCTCTGGTGGTGTCGTAAAAGACAATAACCAATGAGGTATATGTGATTATTTAATCTCTAATTACCTTGAGTTTAGATGCAGCGTTGAGCATAACATACTTGGTGGCCCCCTGTATGTTCTCTGTCCAACTGGCAAGCCACGTCACCTGCAATATATCAGACACACACATTTTATTTATTTTTGTGTTCAGTTTATATACTGAATGTTTTAATGACATTTCAAAGTACTGGATGTATTCCCTCAATTATGACAGTGGTTTTATCTAAGAATTTTGACATGACATCAGATAAATAAATTACACTTGGTTAGAACAATAATACAAATAAATATTTTTTCCCGAACTTACTACAATCAATCTATTTATCTGAACTCAACTTGATTTAAAATATGTGCAATGGTGTCTTAACCTCAAAATGTATTGCAGTTGGTGTAAATAATTCTCATAGTATCCGATTTCAAGTATTTACATTAACAAATTAACTGTTTGCCAACCAAAGATAAAATTCTAAGTGAGATCTTGCAGTAGCCATTATGAAATCTTCTTTGAGCAGAAATTGGAAATAAAAGAGACGTACAGAATTGTCGTGTCGGACTTCTTTCCACTTATGTCCTTCAGGGGCAACAGGTACTTTAGAATTTCTGAAAACAAAACCAAAATTACAACCATTTTCATTTTGCAAACACGATCACCTACCCTTTAATTTTATATAGTTTTTAAATTCTTAACACACATAATTCTGAAGAGGCATTCTTCCGTGTTAGAATGAACTGAATGTATTAGAATTACACACAAAACCACTTAGCATACAATAAAAACTTGGGACATAAAAGTTATCTGATTAAAAATAAATACATATTAGTTTTCTGAAAATTGTATCTGTATTAACCAGCTTTACATTACTGATCAAAGGATGAAATCGATTTTAATTTTTAGTACATTTTACAAATACCAAATAGTTTGTTTTTACTGCGACATGCATGGATATTTTATTTATTTAATATAAAGGTAAACTATAGATCTATAAAGATTCATTTTATAATGTGCAAAACTGCTATCTTTTCCTCTGCCGCGGTAAACTGACAATGTTGCTAAAAATTACAGGTGACATTTCATCTATAAATAACAATTTAAATATCGACTAATCATACTTCTCTTTTTATAGGGTTCTTTGGGAACATACAAATTCTAAAAATATCAGGCGAGACTATTTATGCAATAGACGAACTTGTTGGTCTATTTCAACTCTGGATTGTATACTAGTATAAACAGATTTTATGGCTATACCATCACGTTTTTTCCGTCTTGATACGAAGTATATATAAAATTTTATATTGAAATTAGTTTCAGATATACTTCATAATTCACCCAAATCATTTCGTATACCGTCGGCATAATCCCGAATGTTTTCACTTTTTTTTCCAATCACTGGCATGATTTTGCAAATAAGGTTTAGATTGGTCGAATGAAAGGTTAACTGGACATAAACCCCAATGGGGTTCTGTTAGATCTACAGGTAATAGTAATTAACCAGTGGAGCTAATTTTAATTAGATTGAGACATTTACAAATTTACTTACTTGCTGCAGTTGATGATCACCTCCTCTGCTTCCACACGTTTTTTCAATCGACCCTGTTTCGGGTGATCGCCTCGGCCACGAAATAGGCCAGGGGGCTCTATGCGGAAGTTGCCAATCTTTTCCTTGTGGCCATCTATTGTACAGAATCCATACTCTTTTGTCACTTCTTCATTTTGCTTTTTCAACTCCTGCGAACAAAAAATAGTGATGTTAAACACTACAAAGAAAACTGGAATAAAACTTCAGTTCTCTGACATACTAACAAATACAGAAAATGTCAGTGTTTAAATGATACGTAAAATTAATATCCTACTCATCCTTTAAATGTGTTAGGTTTACTTTAATGCAATTTCACCCATCAAGTTTTTTTTTTAATGCTGTAACCTGTAAGCTTTATATAGTCTGAGCAGCCATATTTGTTACGTTGTGTAATTCAATTCAAGGTACAGTATAATCTCGATTTACCGCCTACTGTGGTACCTACGGGATTTTGGCGTTATATCGAGTTGGCGTTAAAGTGAGGGTGCCAAGGATGCGCCACCAAACATATTTTCCATTTGATACATCTGCATGTACTAATTGTCATACATTTTGTTTAAAACGACAATAAAGAAAAACGGGAAAAAACCGGTAACATTAATTTTAATTTGTTAAGCAGCAATGAACATTGGAAATATAAAAACGTAAACATGTACAGTGAAACTGTAAAAAGTACAGTAAATTTGAATAGCAGTGTCAATCCTTTTTAAAAAAAGTCCAGAATATTTTTCATAAGAATTAATTCGTTCACTCTTGTTTGGAAAGAAATCATCTAATTTAAATCGGACTCAACTGAATGTGGATTACCTTCTATAAACCGAAGACCTGTTTCGATCGCGACTCGCACATTACCCAGAATGGCCCGATCAAATCCCTTTTGTCACGTGATCATCAAACCGGCTTTTTGTCTTGTACCGCTACTTCTTTGAACTGCGGAATCACTGCACTGACAACTAACTGTCACACAGTGGTGTTGTCAATCATTAGACGATGACAAAAGTAACAACTCCTGTAGAGCTTAATTACGGCCAATGTACTCCTGTCGAGACGCTTGATTATAGCCAATTGAAGCACGGGCGATACAATCGAGAGGACTGTAACATCTAAAATGCATTGAAATAATGAATCTAATGCACCCCTCTGTCACGTGATCACTAAAGCGTCATTGGCGGATGGCGGAATAGCGAGGGTGGAGTTATATCGAGGGAAATAAACATGAATGAAAACGGTACTTTAAAGAAAGTTGGCGGTATGCGAGGTTGGCGTTAAATCGGGGGGCGATAAATCGAGGGTACACTGTGTTAACAAATTTAATGACCCATTTCCCCCCCACTTTATGGATTCATAAATTACAATAAGGTATGTATTGAAGCTTCTATGTAAACTTGTTAAGTTAATATACAAGGTTGATCATTACAGCAATGACAGACATGTGTTGACAGGTGATAAAAACCATGTTGATTGAGGCTGGCAAAAGTATACTTTTAGTGCATTAATTCAGGGGTTTTTTCCCAATCAAATTGTTATCTACCAGTTGTATACCTACATTTACAATCAAGATGTGTTGTTTTAACAATTGCTTTATGAATTAAATTAACACTGTTTGTGCATTTACAAACATACCCCAAACACTGGTTTCAAGATGTAATGTAACATATCATGTAACGTAATTAACTTTTGTGCCAAACAGACTAAGGTGACATGAGTATCTTATTTACCAAACTGCTGTCATTCACAGTTATTCACCATTTCAAGATTATTACTTTAAAATAAAACTGATGATTAAATTAGTTTGATTTATATACATAATTTTAACATGGAGAAAAAGCTGAAATGCAACGGAGATATAAATATATAACTATATAATTCAAAATATGATTAAAGCTACCTGTTTCTGTTCTTTGGTTCTGTTTTTCCTGTCCTCTGATTGTTGCAGGTAGAAGGTGTGCATCTCTTTAAAGTTGCACTTCTTCAGGTCAGTGATAATTTCTCTCTCTTCTTTACTCATCACCTTTACAACACAAGTTAATGATGTTAACTAGAACCAATCTAAAACATGGCGAGGATCAAAACTAAATACATGTTTTAAATACCTCTCACAAATTTTCTGTAACAATTCAATGTTATATTTAAGATTAAATATTAAAAAAAAGGACATGAATTGGAGGGGAGGGGAGGAGGGAGAGGAAAGAAGTAAAAATTACTAGTACATTGGTATTTAGTGTTTGACACAAAGCGTCTACTTCTGTTGTCCATTTGTCATGGTAAAGTGATTGCCACACAGAT
>JAECMU010050262.1:21586-38609 GCA_016106625.1 Dracogyra subfuscus | reverse complement strand
CAACAGTACTTAGTAATTAATGTATTGGTTAAATTTACAAATAATGTCATCACCAACAGAACTAATTTTTACATATTAAGAGACTGTCTTTCATAATACTACCTTAGCAAATGGCAACACATTAAATAGCTTTTCTGATGATTTTGTTCATATCACCATTCATATCCACAGACATGTGAATTTGTTTTTCAAATCCATTATGTCTCAGCAACAATGTTAATTTGAAAAGGCATTTGCATACAGCAAATGAAATGCAATAATTTGGCATGCTCTTGCTGTTGTCTCATTGCCTGTTACAGTTCTATCGGTAGTTATTCCGTGTGGAGTCATGCTAGCACCCACTTAAAGCCTCTTCAATAAGCAGCCATTAATAATAATGGCATTATCTAAACCGAAGCCTCCTGCTTACACTGAAATGTAGGTGTTCAGCAGTTCAGCTATGATGCAGTTTTCTGTAGTGTCGAGGAACAAACACACCACATAATTGCTGCATTACTAAAGCAGCAACACGCAATGAAACGAGGTGGATGAAAGTGAAGAGTTTAAATTAATCCTAAGATACCACGCTTACATTGTTTGGCCACCGATCATTGGTTGGTGTATTTTTTTAATTAAAATATTTTTATTAGGTGGCAATTCTTGTGGATGACAAAAAACAAAAAATCACTGACAAAGAGTAAATCCATTATCACAACACAGTCCACACCTTAGGTTACACACCAAATTTAATTACTCCATGTAGTTCACTGTCAGAATATATTCTGTGAAAAATACTCTATTGAGAGAATCATGCGACCACTCATTTTAAAAAGTGTTCTCAACTACGAAATGTTCCAGTTAACAGCCCCCATCATACCTGTTAACCCTCCTGGATTCGGCAGGAGTCTCCTGGTATTTGATGAAATAGCTTTACATTAAAGTCTGGATTTTATTAAAGTTTTTAAGTTTTATAAGCACGGGCCCTGAAGTGCCAGACTCTGGCCCAGAGTTGACAGCAATACACACGATGTATGTTAAAATCATGTCACAGCAAGAGAAATAAAATACCAATTAGCTATATAAACATACTTGTGACAGTTAATTTTGTATGTTTGTGAAGTAAAATATTGGTAACAAGGGTGCACTTCAATAGATATAAAGTTATCTACGGAAATGGGTATAATTCAGGTAGATTTCACACAACGTTTGTAATGAGGTTTTACTTATCTAAGGTTAACAAGTATATATGACATTATGTAGTGTACATATAATTTATTGTAATATTGTTTTCAACAAACTTGCGATTTTGTGTTGAATTGTGTGAAGTTAAAAAATCTCCTGTTTTTTGACAAAACCTGCTTTTTCAACACACACCTCCTGCTTTCTCTTGACTAAAGGTTAACAGTTAATACTATACTGAACAAAAACAAAAAAAAGTTTCGATTTGTATTTGATGTGTTAAAGAATTCATTGTGTAATGAAATTATATAGGTAGTATTAGCACTGAGCTATATTATCAGGATTCATGAATTGTATCGATTATTTTTGCACTGTTAATTGTCGACAACGTGAAATTCAGTTTGCACGTGCATGCATGGTTCGACATGTCCCGTGTAGTATTCGGTCAATTTGTTTTACTTGTTGTACTGACATTGTTGTCAAGTAAACGAAAACACAGGAAGCACCAACGACTTGCTACGTCGTGGACGTCCGCGTGTTACAACGCGTGGTCAAGACCGCTATATCATGAACACGCATTCGCGTAATCGATTCCAAACTGCCACTGCTACATCTGCCAACACACCTTGGCTTCATAATATCCGAATCGCTGTTCGTAATCGTGCACGACGTCCTTACGTCGGATGCATTTTAACGCAACATCATCGTCTTAATTGGGCACATGTACAAAATCGTTGGATACGGCGATGCTGGAATATGTTCTTTTTTCGGATGAATTCAGATTTTCTTTACAACGTGGTGATGGCAGGGTGCACGTCTACCGTATAAGAAATGAACGCTATGCTGACTGTTGTGTTTTTGAACGAGATCGTTTCGTGGGTGGGGTTTCTGTTATGGTCTGGGCAGCCATAGCCAATGGTTATCGTTCACCACTAGTCATCATTGATGGCAATTTAAATGCTCAACGTTACCGCGATGACATTCTCGCCCATCACGCCATTCCTCTGTTCCATAACAACGCCAACATCTCAATTTTTCAGCATGATAATGCCACCTCTCATACAGCTAGAGACACTGTAAATTTTCTTAGGACAAATAACATTGATTTCATTGATAACTGGCCCGCTAAAAGTCCTATCTCAATCCCATCGAGCATGTCTGGGATATTCTTGCCCACTAGACCTTATTATCCAGCTTTTGCACGGTGCTAGATAAACCTATCTTACCCACGGGTATAGACGATTTCTACATACGCGGTTATGAGGCTACTTATAACTGGAGACAACTCTATTTTGAAACTGCCAAATCATGTTGTATTATTTTTATTTTTATAATCCTCCAAAAGGTTATGTTAATGAAATAAAATTTTTTAACTTAATCGTGAAATTATTATTATTTTATTTTCTTCAATGGGACTACTTTTTAGCGCGTATGGTTAAAGGAGTCTGTAGACTCAATGTTTACAGTCGGCCAAGAATGGAAGGGAGCGATGGCAATATAAAAGTAACAAGTAGGCGTATGTTTTGCTTTAGTTACTAAGTGGGCAAGACAAAGAATCAATCACCGTTGTCAGGTATAGATAAAGGAATTCCAACCTGCGGGACAAAACATTTTGTCCTTTGGGTTGGAATTCCCTTATCTATACCTGACAACGGTGATAGATTATATTAGTCTGGATAGATGATTGAGACGTCGTCCCAACCTATCCGCTAACGTCAACGAACTTCGTCAAGCGCTCGTTCAAGAATGGAACAATATTCCACAGACAGAAATCAACACTATACTCAATTCTATGCGCCTGCGATGCACTGCAGTGGTCAATTCAAGAGGTGGTCATACCCGTTAAGTGGGTTTTTTTTTGTGTTTTTATTTTTTTTGTTTGGGGGGGGAGGGGGAGGGGGGTTAAACCATACCCCACTTCGTAAAAATTTCTCCCAGTTTCTGTTAACCTATGACCAACGATTTGTGCACCAAATGATGCATCATGGAACACTCTTTAAACACATATATAACAATTATTCCCCCGGTTTGTTTTCATCAAGTTATGTCCAAGCAAAGTTAGCGGAAGTTTCTTATTTTGGTCAGTATACATATGACAAGTCACTTCAAGCGATATAAAAGTATGTGCCGAACTTGCAGTTGGACCAACCTATGACAATAGTGTATTGCCAAACGATAGGAAATCAACATGGTGGCTATATGTATAAATTACGAACTGTTTCATAACTTCTGAATGGATAGATAGGTTTTTGTGGTAAACTGTCGGATGGATTTGATTACTATTATTAAAATATTTGTTTAAACTGGGTTAATTTTTCACTTAAACGAGTGATCATCGACCACTGTATAAGTAAACATGTCAGTACTATAATAAATGTTCTAATGAACGAGTATGTCGGTGTTTTTTAAAGATGATAAACTGAAGTCAGTCATACATACATTTTAACAGAAATGTTATTTTTCTAATCAATGGATCTCGGGCCTCACATGAAGATTATTTGCAATTTCCCTCAGAATACGTGTGTGTGACGGTGTCTGTGTGTGCATGTCTGTCTCTCTGTGTCAGCGTGTGTGTGATACAATTTCAAGGACATAAACAATCCCTGGTTTGATGCTGCTTTTAAGACGTATTTCAGCTCTTCTACAAGGCTACAAAAGATGTTGTCTTCCCACATTGACTGAAGAGTAGTATTTCTTCAGAATAATATGTTAACCAACCATTTATTCTTATTGGTGATCCTCTGAGGCATTCTGAATGACTGGCTCCTGAAATCCACTATTACCTAGGTTCACATGATGAATTTGCATACGAGTAAATATACTTTTGCGTCACCTCAGGAGTAAGTACAAATTTACTCCTGAAGTTACCATTGTCAGCAAATCCGTTCACATAACATAATATATACTCGCATGAGTAAATACACTTACATGAGTATACTGGTTTGGGGGTGTAAGTCTTTTAAACAAACCGGAGGCAGTGGCGGTGATACATCTCTACAAATTTAAACACAAGGGGATAGGCCACACTTTTATGTTTAATAATAGGACAATGTTTTTTAAATATGTTTGTCGAGTGGTGGTGGGGAAGGCTGTACACCTCCCAGCTCCTACATGCCTTCCCTGCAAACACAATTATTATAATTATTTGTTGAATATAAATATTTGTTTCCTTTAATTAAAAGGGCCGTTTGGGTTTCTGGCAACTGTGGAAGATCAGCACCTAACGTCTGGTAACTTCGGACTAAAAGATCAAAAGTTAGCACTGAAATGGATTTACGATAATATTAACTATTTTGGAGGATCCAATACTAAGGTAACTAATAATTTCAATTTATTATATGCAGAAAATTATTGCAGAGATGACCAATACCATTAACAGACAGCTCACATCCATATAAATGTGTCACGTATTTCCGAGGGCAGTGGGGGCAGCTGTTTGAAAAAGGCTTCTTTTCTCAGCACAGATGCTACACAAAAAAGAGCACCTGTCGTTGGTGGAAAGCTAAATAAGCTGAAAGATGGAGAGAAAAAAATTAAAGAGAGGGGTAAACATAATAAAATTATGCTCAGCTATTCCAATTGCAAATTCCCAAGTAACGTGCATATTAATCTGTTATAAGTAAATGTTGGGTCTTTTTTTTCAGATTACTATCTTTGGCCAAAGTGCAGGTGCCCAGTCGGTTGTTCTTCATTTGCTGTCATCATCTATGAATGGACTATTCCAACGAGCCATTATTCAAAGCTGCCCCTTCACCATACCATTTAAAACTTTAGAAGAAGCATCAAAACAAACAGGTCAGTTGTCTGTGCAGCTAGGTTGCAAGGTAAATGATATGGAATGTTACAGAAACAAAACTGCTGAAGAAGTTTTAACAGCATACAGCAACACGTCGAAGAAAATCTCTGGCAACTTTCTTGTTCAATTCGAGCCCTTCGGTCCGGTCATGGATGGGAAAGATGTCCCACGTAACCTACTGGATGGAATTGAAAAGATTCGAACATTTGGCAAAAGTATCATTGTAGGAACGAATTCTATAGACGGGGCTCTGTATGCAGGATCGATCGTTCCACTAAATCTACCGGTCAGTTTAGGAATGCTGGCAGTATCCTCACTTTTTCCTTCCCTGGCTACTGGGGTTCATACACTGTATGGAGACAGCAATGGGACGAAGGAACTTTTAACCAACTTAATAACTGATTACATCTTTTACTGCTCCAGTCGTCGCTTTGCGGATCTCGTCACTGACCACGATGATGCATTATGGTTCTACATTTTTGGTCAGCCATTGTCTTTTGAAGCTTTTGGTAAAAATTCGGGGTGCATGCAGGGGGCATGTCATGGTGGAGAACTACCCTTTTTATTCAATACGATAGCCAAATCAGGCTATGATGTGTCTGAAGCTGAACAGTCTCTCTCCACAAGAATGATACACTACTGGACCAACTTTGCCAAATTTGGAAATCCAAACAAAGAGAACAGTGATGGCATTCTCCATTGGCCAAACTACATGGATGCAAATGAGGATGGCGATTCTATTCAGTATTTTGCTGAGACAGACAAGAGGTTGACAGGAGCATACAGGAAGAAGTTTTGTCAATATTTTAACAAAATTGGTTACCACTTCGGCCGTTTATAAGCTTGTTGCTCATAATGTGTTGTTGTTATTATATTATTAAGCACACACAGGTCATTAAACCAGGTGTTTTTTGGTATATTTGCTGATATTAACTAATCGGTCGGTTAGCAGCCTTAATTTAAAATGAAGTACATGGAATAGAAGTAAAAGTAAACTGCATCCTGTCTAATTACATTTTGTGGGTCTAAAACGTTTATTAATATTTAAATAGGCAGCCGAGTTGGCAAAATCAGCCAGCAATTAAACTGGCTAAAAATACAATGCCTAGACTAGCAGTCAATTGAAAATATATGTTTTACAAAATATGAATAGATATTTGATTAAATATGTCCTACAATATAAAGAAACACCGGTGTTGATATCAAAGGTTTGTGGTAAATAAAACATCAAATATTGGGTACAGGTCTAAACATGTGTATGGCCTTCCAAAATGCTTCCACTATTACAATTTTAATAAAAACATTACTAATTAACTATCCAAAATAGGTTTCAAATGGCCCATATCATACCCGTTATAACCTGACAAAATCCTTATTTGCCCATATCCTGATAAAATGTTATTTCTGATATACATGGGTGAAAGTTGAATTTTTTGAAAAACCTGAAAAGAATTCTAGGTGCTAGAGCTTCTTGTGGTTCCAAGGCAAAGATGAAGACCCAGAAAAACGTTCACCCATGGATATATTTTTCTGTTGAGTTACCTTGGGAAAGATTGCATCACGTTGTTGTTTCTCTAAAAAAAATATAAAAAACTTGCTTCTGCTAATAATTTGATTTCAATTCATAAAAAGAGCCCATTTCCACAATAAATGTCTGATATTTAGAAAGTAAATTTGACATTAGACTGGTGTACCGACTATCATTCACTTTTCTTGCAATTGGACATCCATCCAAAGAAGAATTCAGTTTTGAATACATGTTTAATTCTCTTCTGTCCGTTTTCCTCTAAATGTAGTAGCCTGTAACAATTGCAAGTATTATATTTCTCTACGGCATTCCTCTGCGAAAATGTACATGTTACAATAAGAGAAACGTACAGAAAAAAAGAAGAAAAAAAAGAAGCAAATTGTCTAAAACATGCAGATATTTGACAGTAATAAAGTATAGCACATTCAGGTTTGCAAAACAAAACTGATTTCAGTTTTCAGTCACTTGTTACTTGGCGGTTATATTTCACAAAACAATAAATGTACATACTTTCATTGATTAACGTCCATATTTGATACTCCACAAAACGTAAGACTGGTTTGCACACGATTTTGTTTGTTTTTTTGTTTGAAAAACATCTTGAGGCTAACATTGTCATAAATATTTTTCAAATTCTCTAAATCTTAATCACAATTGCATAGAAGTTGATTAATAACGAGAACCTATAGAGCTCTGGTATTTAATTTTCAATTTTGTCAGTAGTAAATCTTCGAATATTCATGTATCAAGTTTAAGAATCTTTGAACATTTTCAATGTTAATTTTTTTTATGAACATTTTTAAAATTTAAAAATATCTCTCTGTTAGGTTGGGAAGTCTTCTTCAGAGAATCATAATACCAAGTTTGAGAACTATCTGATCAAAACTAGGAATTGTTTTAATTTCCAATTCAAATTTTAATAACAGTTAACAAAAAATTCACAATTACATAAATATATCTGACTGTATTAAGTTTCAGAACAATTCAATCAAACTGTAGCATAAGACAAGACTTCAAAGGATAAGTTGGCAGATGAGATGTGTAGCATAAGACAAGACTTCAAAGGATAAGTTGGCAGATGAGATGTGTAGCATAAGATAAGACTTCAAAGGATAAGTTGGCAGATGAGATGTGTAGCATAAGATAAGACTTCAAAGGATAAGTTGGCAGATGAGATGGACTGACTGCTGGACTAATCATTAAAACATCATAGCAGAGATAAAACTATTATTAAACGGGTGTTTTCATATTGACCTAGTTACAGGTTTTTAGACATATGTATTGGGCTTCACCGGGCTGTATGGTCCTTGATGTTGCCTCAATCCAAAAACAGCAAGCCTTCGTCCAATACAACAGTCCTTGGACCTATACCAAGTAGCGTAGAGCAAGCATTTTATTTTTATTTTTTTCATAATGTAAAACAAAATTGTGCGAACAGATGCAAATGGACCTCAATTAAATGAGAAACAAAAAATAATAATACTCATTTGATGTTAAGAATTTTCGCGCGAACAGTTGTAAACATATCACGTGACCAGGTATTTGCAAAGGCAAATGTTAGATTTTTTGCTGAAATGTGACCCACCTCGCTAACGTCAGAATGCTTTGTTTCAATGTATTTCTTAAATACTATCGTTTCCTATATATTTGTCCTTCCCTGTAGTCCAGATTTCATCAGTTTCTGCATATTTCTTGATGTTTAATCGTCGTAATAAAATCACACCTGAAAAGTTGAAAATAATTTTTTTTTATCCAATGTATAATTGGCTATAATTTAAAGGGTATCAAGACGTTTCGGCCTCGCTACCAGTTCGGCCCTAGTAGTTTCGGCACTATGTCAATTTCGGCACCGCTACAAATTCGGCCCTAGACGTTTCGGCACCCTAACCACAGCTGGTTCTTCTTTCTTTAGGCAAACATGATATAATTATGCTACATTAGTTATTTTAAAGACTTCAGCGCATTGTTATTTAATTAAATTAGTTGATATGTGTCAGTCGGGTTTTATTTTTTATGATTTTAAATTTACGATACAGGATTTGTTTGGTTGTTTTTCGTGTGGGTTTTTTCTTTTAAATTTTTTGATTAAATGCTATATACATGTACATGTTGTCACTGTATGTTTTGTTGTTTATGCTTCATTTTTACTACATAGTTGTATTTTGTGGGTGTGGGTAATTTGTGCCATGATTCTATCAGATAACTGTTCAAGCACGCCGGTCATGAACACAACCTCTACGTCAGGTTAAGATTCACTCACGTCCAACCGGGGCTTCCTTTCCGGCAAGTAATAGGGTGTTAACTAAAATCACTAACCGTATTGGTTTAAATCTTCACATAATCCCTCTATTAGAATATCGTTCACAAAATAGGAGGCCACGTTAGTGCAGCCCAAACAACCGTCTGTTCGTCAACAAAGCATCAACGTAATTAGCTTTAAAACAACATTCTTTGAACTCAAATTTACTTGGTAATTGAACTGATATCTGCAATCCAGTTCGTGTACCCTGGGACAAGTGAAATCCCTGATATCGAAGCTTACGATGTAAGTTCCTTAATTAATTAAGTTCCCCTGGCGGCGTTTCTCATAACTAAGACACCTAATTATTATCTAATCAAGTGATATAATCTGATGTAAATAAAACATGGTCGTTATTTGTGTTAAAAGTATTTTGTAAAATAAAGCGTATTTGTGACAACTGTGTTATTTTAATTTGTTATTGAAGAACCTGTTTATAAATGCCACCTAAGGGAGTTAAGACAGGTCACTTCGAGACGTGTATATATATATATGCAAAATGAGATAAACGCCACCATACACACCCACTCCAAAAACGTTTCATTGCAAACCATGATAGACGCCAAACAAATAAAAAAATTATATGAATTTGTGTCTACCTGTGAACAGTGTCTGAATGGTGTTTGCGCACCGATTTTAAAGATGGCGTTTATCGTGTTTTGCCATATATAATGTGATGTCGAAGTGACCTGGGGCCAAAATCCATGCTCGTTTGTGACCGAAATTGTTCATCTAAAGGCACCCTTCACATTAACACAAATGAGCAAATGCAAATTATTACAGTTAGTCTATGCAAAATATAGCAAACATCCAACAACAAAAAAAATAAAAATAATAATAATAATAATAATTTTAAAAAATCTATCACCAATAAATAATAAATTCCATATGGTGTTGAAGTCACCTGGGGCCGAAATGCATGATCCTTTGTTGCCAAAACTGTTCGGGAAACTTTTGGTTTAAACAATATTTATTGCCGTCAAATTGCGGTTTGGGATTGGCCAACAGGCAAGAGCCTATATTAAGGCCTCTCCCTACATTTATAAATACAAGTTTGATACATCAAGATGACAGAAATAGTATAATAATTTAAATAAATTCAAATTAGCTAAGATGAGAAGAATGGGAGAGAGAGAGAGAAGAAAGGAAACAAATTTAGATAAACTTTTACATAGGCCCTTTAACATTAACACAATTGAGAAATTACAAGCTATTAAAAAATATAGCAAACATAACAAAACATATTAAGTATCAATGAATAATAAATTATATATGGTGCCGAAGTGACTTGGGGCCGAAACAATATGATGTCTCGCTTGTGTTATTTCATTTTATGCATATATGTGTTTTGTAGACATGTTCATTTGGAGAATATAACTTTTGGCCAAGTAAGAAGTTTTTGAAAAGATATATATAGGGTGTTACGTTCAACTTAACACGCAGATGTAAGTTATCACCCCTGGAAAATTTAAAGAGAGTTACCATAAATTAACATGCCTGATTTAAATAAATTTATTATTACTTAATTATTATTAAACCTACTCGGTTTGAAAATATATACCTGTAACCGGCGATCGCGCCTGGTTAATGGTAAAAAATAGCTTGTCAACATTTGTAAACGCTAATTTCTTAATTTATCAAATGTGTAAAAATACTACAGTTACAGGATCACGAATGTTAGTTATTCTACTTTATCAAAATTATTGGTTCCCCATTGTGGTACATGCAGTATACGTACAAAAAACCGTATTACAGGTTCACTCAAATGGTTTGTTTAACGACGCACTCAACACATTATAATTACGGTTATATCTGCGTCGGACATATGGTTATGTCGAGAAAAACCCCAGTGGTTAGCTGACGGGGATCGATCCTAGACCGACCGCGCATCAGGCGGGCACTGTACCACTGGGCTATGCTGCCCGCCACACAAATGGGGTCATTATTTTATTGAAAACAATAAACATGATTAGAGTTGCGGCCAATATGAAAACACTCTGTTAGTAACATAAATGTAAGACTTCCAGTCCTGAGTTTCAAATGTGAATAAACTCTGAACCTTTTCTTCAAACCGGTTTACAATCTTCAAAACAGCAGAAACTCTCCAGAAGAGTGCATTCTCAAAGTTGCAAAACATATTTTGCTGTTTCCACATTTGTGATAAACAATCACAAACATATCTGGAGCCACGTGCATATCTTTATTTATATAGAGTAGGCCTAAGTACAAAAACATGTACATTTTTATCCTCGAGTGGGGTACACAGACCATCTCTGCTTCCAAAAAATGGGCCCGATTAATCAATCCCAATTACATTTATAAAAGTTTTCATAATTAACTTGTAATATGTTACCATCACCAAGGCCACGAGAATCACTTCACTCTTCTTTTCTTTTGTTAGATTATACCATTTAATATTATCCCCATAGGCATGGATTAATAATACAAAATGTACTACTCTCTATTTTGAAATTTAATATTTAAATTAATTTTTTCTTTCCTTCAACCTTTCCTTCTTCCTTTTCTATTAACCTCAGAAATGTTTATTTTTCAAGTACGAATATTCCTATTACTTGTGTAATGTACTACATACACCTCAGATACACCTATATATTTTCAGTTTATATATTATGTACAATTTCTAACCTATATTATGTACATGACTAACATAGTGATATCAGGGTCCCCCAACCCTCACACTACCAAACTTGTTTCTGGTGTTGATAAATGTTATAATAATAAAAAAACAAAACAACAACAACAAAACAGTATGTAATACTGAGCACTATTGAAAATATTATAAACTTTTTAACTAGATTGTTTATAACCATGCACCAGTGAAAAGCAAACGAGTAAAGCAACAGTTCCAATGTTGCTGTTTAACCCCAGAAATTAACGCTTGACATTCGCGTGACACATTTCACAAGCAAAAAAGACTGAGAGAAATATAAACTTTGGAGAGACAAAGTTACCTCTTTAATAAAGAAAGCAAAGGAAAGTTACTACAAACAAGGCAATTGGAGAAAGTCAGGCCACAGGTTACATTTGTAAAATATCTAAATGAGCACACCTCAGCATGACCTCCAAGTGAAATTGCTAATCTATTCAACTGACATATTATACTTCAGTGAGTTACCCGATGAGCTACCTCGAAATATTTCAAACTGTAATCCTAATAGTATTAATGACAACCATTTAAGAGAAACTATCCCAAACACGAATGTAAATAAATCTGCAGGAGTTGATAATATTAAACCATAGACCATGAAACTCTCTGCAGTCAATAACGCATATCATCAACCTAAGTAGCAAACCAAACCATTACCCTCATACATTTAAATGTGCAAACAGGGATGTGAGTGACCAAATGTCAAAAACTCTGAAAATTGTTCGGTATTGTCTGGGCCGACAATAGCTTTGCGGCATGTTGCCATTGCCGCTTCACAAAAGGTGAGTTAATTGTCTAACGCTATACATGGTTGGCGAAAACAAACCAATGAAATGTCACCTAACAACAGAAAACCTCGCCAAACCTCATTACTGTTCGGTGCGGGAAGGGAGATAAGTCGAATGACTTCTGTGTTGATTGAAAGACGGAAATACCTGTAAAAAGCTTAAAAATCAGACAAAACCGTTAAATTTATATTTTTATTTATTTGTGGAAACAAATTTAAAAATGCGGAATTTGGGTCGTGAAAACGCGTAATTTGGGTCGTGAAAACACGGAATTCCGTGAAAACTCGGAATCTCACTTCACTGGCAAAGAAAACATTTACCTAGTATAAAAAAGTGTGCAAATGGGAAGATCCTAGAAATTATAGACCCATATCCATTTTACCAACACTCAAAGATCACTAAAATCATGTAGCTAATCTATTGTATTCCTATTTGAATGATAACAATCTTCTTCACAAAGAGCAGTCAGGTTTTCCTAAGTCTTACTCATCTCTAACGGCATATACGGCTAAAAGAGATGAGTAAGAGAAATTTAACAGGTGTTGTTAAAATTAACCCTCTTCAACTGGTCTGGATTGAAGTTTCTCCAATTTCCTAGCCAAATACCGCTTCTTTGCTTCTTCTACAGCTGAATCTGTTGTTCTCCGAGTATATTTACTCTTAACATCTACCCCGTGTTTATTCTCAGATGCCTGAGCATCATCTGTCTCTTTAGTATTTAAATGGTTTTCTGTGTTCACAGCAGAACTTTCAGTGTTACTGTCTTTGATGTTTTTATCTAGGTTATCAGATACAGCTGTTTGGTCCAAATTTTTGTCCTTTGTTATGTTGATAACGTCACTAGTTTGTCTGTCCCTTGATCTTGACCTGGGTTTCCTCTCCACTGATCTTGACCTGTGTTTTCTCTCCACTGATCTTGACCTGTGTTTCCTCTCCACTGATCTTGATCTGTGTTTTCTCTCCATTGACCTTGACCTGTGTTTTCTCTCCACTGACCTTGACCTGTGTCTTCTCTTTCTTCTTTCTGTAGACTGTGACCTGTTTCTTCCATCTGCTGACAGTTTTCCTCTAGTTTTGAGATTTCTTTCTTGGGATGATGAACGTTTTCTTTTGTCTGTGGACTGTGACCATTTTCTTTGGTCTGATGATATAGAATGTTTGCTTCTTTCTAATGACCGTGACCGTTGTCTTCTTTCTTCTGACTTCTTGTTCAAAGACCGTGACCGGCTTCTCTTTTCTACAGATCTTGACCTTTTCCTTTGTTCTCTGGATCTTGATTTTTGCGTTGTATCTACAATTTCTCGTTCCCGTGACACTGAATATTCACATCTCTTGCCTTCACTATGTTTTGAATTTGACGGAGCTTTTAGATTTTGTGGAGATCTGAAAAACAAAAATCTTACTACGTTTTATTGAGAATTAAATGAGTTAAAAAGACATTTACTTTGTATACTCACAACATTAATTCTTCCTTTTAAGGAACAGAACATTTCATTCACCAGTCAGTGTTGCGATTAGGAAAAAAAATAGCAGGTGGAAATTAAATTATAGGCGGCCATTAATCACAATGCTGAATAAGACCCGATATGATAGTGAATAATTAGCATTTAGATAATTTGTATGTAGCTCAAGTAACAAGGGTACATATTATGTGCTCAGAGATGCATTTTCAATCATGTTTCATCAACTTACAAATATTTTACTTTTTAAAGGCATATTGCCAGATCACTGACTTATAAAATGGCCTAACAAAGTATTACCTGAAAAAATATATCTTGGATTTGTCCTTAAATGTACTTTATTCAACCATTTACGTAACCACCATATTCCACTTATTAACGATATTTTGTACAAACAACTCAATTATGGCAATGGTTCATAATTAAAAAACTAAAACTGCGGAGAGGGTTGACATGGATTTCACTTCACCATGGTTCAGTTACGGTGATGCGATAGCTAGGTTTGGTTTTCAAAAATTAACATAATTTTCATCTTTTATAAATGTTTAGAAAAATAAGGTCCTTAAATCCGTGACAGTATGCCTTTAATAATTACATGTTGATTTATTATTTTTTACCAACAAGAGGCCCATGGCTTTAAACGATCACTTGAGTAAACTGTTGACCCAGTTTACCACACATTTTCCAAGAGGATGGGTCAAAATCATCAAATTCAGTTTTTGTTCCTCTATGGGTCATGGAAGCTTCCTACCAAATTTAGTTGTAAATGGCCTAGTAGTTGTGAAGAAATTACAATATAATTTTTTTTTTAATAAACTCTAGTAAACTTCACCCCTCCTCTGACACACATAGTGGTTGTAAAGGGTGTGCCTAAAATAAGGATGCCCAAATTAAGTACAAACATTCTAAGTTTGCTGTCTATAATCATGTTTTTCAATTCACTGTTACACTGCATGGCTCGAAATAGAAGCCTGCAAAAAGCAAAAATTAGCCCATTTTTTAAATCTAGCAGCTTGTGGTATTTGCTTTCCTGTATGTGGGAAAGTGTATATAAAAGATCCCTTGCTGCATCAGGAAAAATGTAGCTGGTTTCCCCTAATGACTACATGTCAGAATGACCAAATGTTTGACATCCAATAGCTGGCGTCTTTAAACAAAACAAACTGTCACTTTTAAGAGACAGGTGTATGTGTGATTATCTAATCTGCTACTTGGCTCGTAATTCCATTATACTCCATAATGGTCTAAACTACATCTCCAAAATCCTCATTCTTTATACAGAATAAAGTGGGTCATCTACTCTATAATATATATTTATCTACAATTCTTGCTTAAAGCAGCCTGTTGATCAAACCAAATGTCCTACTGAATTCCAGAACACCAAAATGTGCAGTCTTAACCACTTGTGCACTGATATAGCAGCATGCTGTAATGCTTGTTTGTTGACTCCGCTAAAACAAACCTGCGATCACACTCTGACTCCGAACTATCGCTGTCTCCTCCGTCAGGTTCACAATCAGCTGCTGGCTCCTTCTTCACATCCTTATCGCTTTCACTGACAAAGACAACACAAATCAACACTATTGCAATTGCAAAACAGCACAAAACATATTGAATAATAATAATTCTAACAGGCTTAAAGGCAAAACATCACTGATTTACTGGGCCTTATTGATTTTAAATCAAAATTACATTCATTTGGGATACCAAACCTCACTACATTTTAACTGTATCACGATGGAGGGAAACCATGAGAACCCTCTGAACAAGTTCTATTTTTAAATCTTGGAACTCTACTAAGGGAAGTTTAAAACATACGTTGAACTGAGTGTACACCAGCCTGTATTATCTTTATAGTTGTGGCAAGTAATTACAAATAGAGTCAAACTTTGATAACTACACCTTCAATCTAAAGCGACGGCCCTGACAAAATTGCTGTACAAACTAATAATAATGGCCTTCAAAAACTCAAACTTTGGATACTCGATAAACTTAATCTCTTGACCTAATTCTTTGGTCCAGTCATAAAAATTTAATAGATTATGCAGCTCTAAAATTTGACGTGTGTGGGGTGTGTCTGGGGTGTGTAACAAAACATGCAGTGCTTGATTAATAATGTAGCAGACTTTGCAAATACTAGGGGCTTTCAGGCACCCTGCCGGTTGATTTATTATTGTGTTTTTACAAGTGGTTTTGTCTTCTTTGTGTTTGTTTAATGACACAACTAGAGCATAATGAGTTATTAATTATCAGCCACTGGATATCAAACCATTGGTCATTTTTAACACAGTCTTCGAGAAAACCCGATACATTTGATAGTGGGGTACTGGTTGAGATGCCAAAAAACAATCAGAGAATAGACCCACTGATCCAGCCATGAAAACATGATCAGATTTTAGCTACTGACATTGTGTGTGCATGTGTGTGTGTGTGCATGTATGTGTGTATGCGTGTATTAATCTTGTAGTTATTGCCTAAGAAAAACAGCCTTAATATTGGTCAAATCACACCACGGTGGAGTGGAGTAAATAACATTATGTAAATGTTTTGAGACTTTTCCCCTCCTTGCAATTTTGTGCATCGGAAATAACAAGAACACACACAGCAAAATATATAACCTTTCAATCATGTTTATTTTCTGCAAAATGTACTTTAAAAAAAATAGTCTGGCTCAAAATTGGTGTCAAGTTCTTCAGTTAGAGCCTTGGTGTTAGTTTGTGTATTGTCGGTGTGTTTTTCTCCTTCAGATCATCCATCTAAGCAGCTGATCGAAAGTCATCACACCACCCAACACCCCTGCAAAGGCTAAAACCTGTTTTTGTACAGTGCAATATTAGACTATTCATATAGGTGACCATGGAAAATGAGGACAATAAGGCCCACTGCTTCCACTCCGGTTCAGAAAATTCTGCAGGTCAGGTCAAAGGGTTTAACGTGCACATTCAGAACAAGCTGTTGTAGCGCACGCCTGTCGTGGGCACAAGTGCTTGCGGAGCTAGCTCTTCCGTCAAAGACAGGTGGGGAACCATGTTGCTATGTACACAGCACTATATAGCTATAGGTATACTTTAAAAATGTAAAACCTGTCATCCTGAGCAATATGTAGTTACTCATGGGGTTATGGCATATTTTGCATAATGAAGTTGAAAGGGTGGGAAATGGATGAGGTAATTTGAAGGCATACTAGCAGTGTCTGGGTAGTCCGCGAACGACCAATAATTAATTTCTTACTAGTCCGGATTGTCACTGTCTAAAATGTTTATGTTACAAAAATAAATTTATGTATAAGCTTATTATCATTCAGTGCATATTTTCATTATTTTTTT
>JAECMU010050262.1:9241-21427 GCA_016106625.1 Dracogyra subfuscus | reverse complement strand
TGGGTCGTCTTATAAGCGGGTCAAATAAAAAATTGCTGATTGTATTACCAAAGAAAGGGGGGTCGACTTATAGGCAGGGTCGACTTACAGGCGAAGATATACGGTACCCAACATGAGGTTGACAAATCATGTTGACACTGCATCTATTTGGGAATGCCAGACACATGATTCAAAATATAATATATCACACGTCTGTACTCTAAATCAACATAATTTTTTCTGACTACAAACATATTTGATAATTTCCACAAAGTATCAATAAGAGGGATATGGTGACTATGCAGTTGGTTATGTGGTGGGTTCAAACAAACAAGTGAACTTACTCAGGATGGGTTTCCTGTTTGGTGACAGAACCAGTCGTTTCCCTGTAGAGATACCGGTAGAAGCCACTCATATCTTTCTGTTTCGTCACATCAAGCATTTCTGAGAATATTAAACAAACTTAATAATAAATATACTACATGGATGACATTTTGGTAAAAATTAAATACATCACTACAAAAGAGGTGTGGGTAACCTCACAATGTGACCTCTGGAGGCATCAATGCAGGTCTGACATCGTGGAATGAACCTGTTCACCAACATAACATTGTGCCATTCTTCAACATGGACATGCTGCAGCTGAAAATGTTGTATGTTCACAAGTTCATACCATAGCTGTTACTGTGGTCCGACTACACGGCTGGCCAGGGTAACACAGGGTACGAACTTGGGATTTTTTTGGACTCGCCAATCGGGCCACTCATAGCAGCACTTTGACTCGCCCGTACAACTTTTGAGTGGCCCAAAGCTGCATTTAAATTGCACTTTACAAAAACATGTTATATCATACTTGTAAACAATAATAATAACACAAAAGAAGGAAGCAGAACTTGTTTTAGTTTCATAACAAATACTTTTTTTTTTCAATAGTTGTCACAAGATCCACACAATCAAACATCAGGAATGTTTTACCAAGGCTCTGTCTTGGAATGAAAAGGATAATGACTGTATGATAAGGAATTTAAAAAATACATGTACTAAGCTGACAACAATTTACACAAACAATAATAATCACATCCACAAGAGAAATACACACAACTTAAAGGCAAAATCACTATGTAATAATTATGAAACAGATACGATGTAAAGCGAAATGCGACAATTTATTCCGTTGTGACTAAAGATGGACGTGTTCCGATTGAGCCTACGAATATTACGTGGCCGACTGGTCGAGACATTCCGAATGGTTTTGGAGCGTCTGATAGACTGGGGAAGTGGTCGCTATTATATCCTATATGCGTTTGATAGTGCAGTAACAATAACAGGAAACCAGTTGAAAACAATAAATAAAAATTAAACTTCCTGATCAACTAGTAATTTGCATTTTATACCTAACATAATACGCAGATATTTTGGGTCGCCAGGCGGGCGACACGTGATACGGTTTTCACTTGCCCGACGCCATTTTGACTCGCCACGGGCGACCGGGCGACCCTTAACTTCGTACCCTGGTAACATGTCTAAGAGGTTTTCATACAGAAAGTCTGTGCACAGTGCCTAATCAGGCAATGTGTGGAATGTATCATCATGTTGAACACATGGAATAACAACAGCAGCAAGGATTTCATCTCTCTAATAGACACTTGTTTTTGAAGATGAATCTGGAGTCATAAGTGAAAAGGGCATTTCGCCAAATGAATTCTGGTCCATCAGATATGGTATCCTGCCACCTCAGACATAGCACATGGTGGCATTGTGTCAGAATAGGTCACCTCACTGGCCACTGTGCCTAGCACCGGCCTCGGTTGTGTTGTGGTTAAGCCATCAGATACAAGGTGAAACCAATACCGGCTCCCACCCAGTTTTAACAACTCAGTGGGCAAGTGTAAAACCACTACACACTCTTCTCTCTCATTGACCACTAACAACTAACACACTGTCCTGGACAGACAGCCCAGATAGCTGATGTGTGTGCCCAGGACAGTGTGCTTGAACCTTAATAGAATATAAGCATCAAAATAAGTTGAAATAAAATAAAATGTGTGCTCTCAGTTGGTTTCTTATAGTTTGGGCAGTGATGTGCAACTGATGAGCAGTAATGATGGCTGGTTGCAACCTGGTTTTTCAGGGTTGTGGTTTAGAAAAACCAAACCTGTACAGCCAACATAATTCAGGGCATGTTACTGTGAGAATAGTCACTGATGGATCCAGTGATATTTAGTCGATTAAAAAGTCTGTACACCAATCTGACAATGTCCGATATTGATGCCTGCTTGGCACATTCCAAATGCTATATGACATTGGAACAAGGAAGTTCCCCCACCAAATTTAGTTAGACATGGTCTAGAAGATGTGAAGAAATTAGTTTGAAATGCACAAATGAAACAAAAATGTTCTAGCATCCACTTAGTGTGTTGGATCATCACACATCATTTCACACAACCTATAATACATCTACAACCCAGCCCTTAGATAGAAAAACACTTTTTATCATTTTATGAATACATAACTTGCCCTCTCACCATGAGCATTTCCCTTAAGTTTCAAGCCAAGGAATGATATGGACATCCCAGCAACCAATGGCTATAATATTGCCAAGTGTTGAGGGCATCATTCAGCATGGTGATTAAATATCTTGTCAGCTGTGAGGACTGATAATTCACCTTCCATTGCTGCTACTTGTCTTTCTTTTTCCTCTTGTTTCTGCATTTCCAACATCTTCTTCTTGTATGCTGATGTTACAAATGCCTCTTTGTCATCATATTTATCTCCTTCTTCTTCTCTTTCCTTCTGAACCTTTCTCTCCATCCGCTTCTCTTCTTCTCTCTTCCTTACCTCTGCAGCTTTCAAAAGACCTGTTATGTACCTTGGCTGTGGAAGAATAATACAACAATTTTACTAAATAATATTTAACATTCTTATTCATCAAACATTTTCAACTAGCAGAAAAATACTATATAATATTCTGTGTAAATATTACTCAACCTCCAAATGTTCAAATATCGTTATTACACCACAGCATATAAAACAATGTGTCATCAGTTACCATCTTTGTGAAAAATGTATATACCCAGTTGCCCATGACAGCAAATATGAAAATGATATAATAAAAAGTAAACTTAATACATGCTAGTTGTATTAGAATCATGTATAAATTACAGGTACATGTAGTAAATAGAATGCCATATGAGTCAAATACAACTGATCGGCCTAATTTGTTTTTGAAAACATCACCAACAAACCAGCGCTGATCAAAGCTAACAATATGCAGTTTTTAATATCATCATTAAATGATGGATAATTTATTCATTATTTTGGCCTGCAGATTATAAAATTTACACTTGATGGTATACAATGAAAGTTTGGAAATCACAGATTTTCTTTAACCATAACCACACTACTGATGTATCCAAAAACTTATTTTTGGTCAGAATCTGGGTACAAGACTTTTGAGTGACAACATGCAATGTTGAAAAGTACACTATCAGTAATGATAAAGTAACTTTAGAAGATAATACAGGCCTACAAACAAAATGGGGTTTTGTCCTATTTTATGCGAATAAAGATAAAAATGTGACCAGCATCCATACACTAGAGATTGTTCCCCCTCACTAAAGACGGTGTCCCCCACCTGCCACTTCAGTTATCATTCCTACAGACCTGTAAATGTGGTGTAAACAATAGATTACAGTCAGCTGAAACTGTCATGGTCTCATTAGGTCTGTCACATTTCTAGTAGCTGTTTGGAATGTTTTTCTAGCCCTACATGTAATCACCAGTATAGTTTGAAGGGAAATACATGCCTTTTTCTCAATGGCTTGTGTTGTGTTCTTCACACATGCTGCTGCTTTGCTGGCAACTATGTTGTCATAAATACTGTCATATTCATACACATTTGGATCTTCAGAAAGAGCCTTGTCAATTTCCATCTGGGTCTTCAGGTATGAAAAAGAATGAAATATATGAATCATTATCATAATATGTATTATAATAAGAACATGCACTGTAAATCAAAGGGTGTCTGCACAAATCATTCAGAATTGACTTCAAGAAGCTGGTTGACGGGCTAGAAGAACCTAGCTGGCCCTGTCCTGCTTCGTCAACATCGACATTTATGTGTTCGCTGGTGCACGAATGTACAGTGGTGGAACTTAGGAAACTGGTGGCGAGTATGGTTCAGCGACAAGTCACATTTTCTTCTACAGTGATGTGATGGACAACAACATGTTTACAAACACCACAATGAATGGTTTGCCAACAAATGCATCGCCCAAGTTGACAGATTCGGTGGAGGGAGTGTCATGATGTGGCGAGCGGACAGCTGTACACTACCGGGATGAAATTCTTAGCCGTCACATGCTTCCCTACAGGATGAGAACATTAATGTGCTACCATCAAGATCCCCACTGAACATATATGGGACAAACTGGACAGACATGAGACAACTGTCACATGCACATCAGGATTCTACGTGCCCTGATTCAGACACTCATTCAGTCTATGCCAAGAAGATGATGCAGTGATTGCTGCTGCTGTGGCCACACATGGTACTGATTTCAGTGCCCTCGTGCAATGTTGTTTGGTGACGAAAAAATGTCTCCACTGCCATCAGTACATAACCATGTCAAATTTTACTGTGATACGATCATAAATAATAAAATTATGCCATTTTATATTAAACTAATAAAATCGGCAATGCCATCGCAGAATTGATTTACAACAGCATTTCATTGCCGTCGCATATCTGAGAGTGGTGAAAAGTCTGTAGACATTTTTCTCTGAACTTACATATCTCAGAAGAAAAGCATTTATAACCTAGTGTGGTCCAATTTTTCCTCAATTAAGATAAATCGGTTTATTCCAGTATAGAAGTATACTAAAGTAGAGTTAAAATGTCATCGTTTAGCATAGTATTACTGCAGTGCATGGATCATAAATGAATAATTTTGACAGATTAATCTTTTTTTTAAATTGCCAC
This sequence comes from Dracogyra subfuscus, assembly GCA_016106625.1. NCBI lineage: Eukaryota > Metazoa > Mollusca > Gastropoda > Neomphalida > Peltospiridae > Dracogyra > Dracogyra subfuscus. The sequence goes on along the minus strand of JAECMU010050262.1, from coordinate 16,467 downwards.
CGTAGTGTAACTGCCATAGCAAACTTGTCAGAATTTCAAAGGCTGATTAAAGAAATAATTCCATGAATATTTTGCCCATGCATTTCTTTTTTGACAGAGTATATATAAGGGGGCTTCCACTCAATCTCTGGACAAGGTCATTATTGCTGTGTGTCTGGCACTCAATAACTAATTCTAGTTTTTTTCTTCCTATTACATTTAATGACATGTAGTTATACAGATGTACATGTATGACATGAACTTTACCAAGGCAGAGTTGGGAGTGAATTTCTTCAAGAACTTACCTGTTTTTTCACTTTTGTTTGGTTAATTTTCAACTGCATAGTTGAGTTTGTTTGAAGCTTGGAGACTTCCTGTAAATAAAATGGTAATCACTAAACTATTATTACTAATAACCATTTAATAATTAATTCAAAACCTAATTAATACCAAAGTTATCAAAAACCAATTTTAAAATGTTTTTTAAACCACATTAGCCACACAACATTATATATATATCGGTAGCTACATGTATCCAAAAAATAAAAAACAACACAAAGTCAAACTTCGATAACTCAGTTCTGAAGGGGACGGAGAAATAGTTAGAGTTTCTTTGACTTCGAGGTTTCGAAATTAATACATAAGTGTTCAAATTTGAAACTGCATTGAAGCTGGTTGATTTCACTTAATATTGCAAGAAGCGTGTGCTTCCATGCCTACCTCTAAACTTTGAAAAATATGCATCCCCAGTTGAAAGGCGAATTAATATATCACTGTTACCACACCCTACGCCACCCCATCCCACGTGTTGGCATTTTCGATGCCAGTGGTACATTCATTTTGTGCATATTGTAAAAGTAAGTAAACAACAAAACCAAAAACATATCCCAGATGAATTTGAAACATACATGTACATGTATACTTGGGCATATAGGCTAAATGTATTTATTGACAGAAAAAACCCACAAAAAGCAGGCATTTACATGTACATACATATATAATAACAGATAGTGATTTCCCTAGACATTTGGCAAGGTCTGGTAGACCAAACACTTTTGGGGCATTTTCATGATTTTTGAGGCACTTGTTTTTGAAATAAACATTAAAGGAATTTATGTGCTTGCATGAATGGCAAAATATACAATATGCATATTTTATTAATTAATAATAAATTGTTTGGTGTTTTATAAAGGCAATTTTATAATTAATCTTAGGGCAGCATGGTGCTGATTAAGGCAAGATGGTGAGCACTAGACTATTGAGGCATGCTGTTGCACCATGCTAAAACAAGTTAGGGAAAATACTAACAGAAAGTAAATGAACATAGCTAACAAATAAGTCTGAATGCCAAATAACACAAAATTATTTACATTTTGCACCCTACTATCTTTCTCCAATCTGGCCACTGACCCCCATTTCTGGACCATACCCGAGATTGCTTGGATGACAAGAAAGCAGAACTTTTTATAACACTGCATTACCGGTTCCTTCCCCAGACTGCTCAATATGTGATGTATAAATTTTTAACCTAATTAAATATGATAATTGATAAACATTAACTGATATATAAATGAAAAAGCTAAAGTTTGACATGATTCACGTCTTTGAGAGCAAAAACAAACAGCACTAATAATTATTACAAATGCTCTTTGAAGTATAAAAAAAGAAGAGTAAAGTTTGTTTTATTTAACAACGCCTTCAGAGCACCTTGATTTTTATCTTATCATCGGCTATCGGCTACTGGACATCAAATATATGGTCATTCTGACATATTTCTTTATAGGAAGCCCTCTAGGCTACTTTTCCCGATAATTAGCATGGGGTCTTTTATGTACTTTCCCACACAGAACAGCACATACCACAGCCTTTGATGAACCCAGCTATTATTCTGTAATTGTCACTGTAATCCTCAACAGCTAAGACCACCTGAAACATTTTTTTTTTTTTTTTATCGACGCACTCAACACATTATAATTACGGTTATATCGGCGTCGGACATATGGTTATGTTGAGAAAAAAAACCAGTGGTTAGCTGACGGGGATCGATCCTAGACCAACCGTGCATCAGGCGGGCACTGTACCACTGGGCCATGCTGCCCGCTACCTGAAACATGTGCGCTTCGCTTGACTGACATGATTGACAATACATTCGTCTTTAAAATACTATCAGCAACGACAGTTTACTTGCAAACAATTCCTGAATTAAGGCATCAAAATAAGCATTGTGTCTGGTAACCCATTTATAAGTTACCACAAAATTAAACATGGTAACCTATAGGTTACCACAACTATATACTGTTTTTCGGTTCTTATAAGTTTAAATTAAATGTTCTTGCAAACTACTCGGTACACATATAGTTGATACTGCTAAAACGCGGATGTTCTGAAATTGTATCGGAAACACGGAAGTCCGGAATGCATTGCCTGATTTACATTTGGAAACAAAACTACTGTTCATTGAAATGTTTGTCGAGAATGAAACACCATTCTCGACTTTTCTTACATGTGGTAACCTCCCGGTAACCTGAACAACCGTTCTCGACTTATTTCGATGCCTGAGTTAGAATCCATGTCATTTCATCCCTAAGGCAATTCACCCCAGTCAGTTCGCCCCCTGTTTGACCTGTTCGCCCCATGAACCAGTGCACCCCCAACTATTTGTTAGTTCGCCCCAAACATTTAGTAAGTTCACCCCCAACATCCCAATTATTTGTTACTTTTAAACTTTTTTGTTTTTTTTAGGCATGTTAAAGTGTATGTGAGTGTGTGTGTGTGTGTTTCTTAATGTATATAATGTGTTTCATAAAATTAAAAAGAGCACTTTTACACATATAAACCACATCATCAACATTTATTAAATCATCCATTCCTGCAAGAGATAGGATCTGTTTTAAGAAGAAAGAAATAATCAAGTTAAAATAATTATGAGTACATGTACGGTACATGTATTTACAAATTATCACAAATAAAAGGAAATAAACCTCCACCTGATTTGATTTTATAACAATGGTTAATCAGCTACATAATCTTGATGCTAATTATTCATCTTCTGCTAACACCTACGTCTGGTACTCCCCGAGTTACAGTAAAATGTTTTTAAAATAGCCTAATTTTGTTTCCATTTTAGCACAATTTCTCCTTTTTGAGTCCCACTCTTCAAGTTAAAAATATAACAGTGTGTAATACATTTCAATATGTAACTATAACAAAGTAAATAAACCATCTATTGACGTTTACAGAGTTTGTGCAAGAAGATAATTTTTTTATTGTCTTTACTTTTGCCTTTTGTGCCCCACCTTTCAGACCCCTGGTGGGATCAGAATTACCAAATCAAAAATTTGTTTCCGCTATGTACTGAGGAAATTTCCCCAAAAAATATGACTGGAATTGGTTCAGTAATTTTTGGGGGGGAAAATTGAAAATGTGAAAAGAGTACACATGCCAAACAACAGATGAAAACAGATTACAATAGGTCAATTAAGTCTTCAGCTCAGTGACCTAAAAACACTAACCAGTGCACCTACCTCATCACTGTCATCTCCAAACACATTTCTAACAGCAGGCTTCTGAAGGGAAATAGACTTCGATCTTTGTGGAATGATCAAACCGTACCTACATATACATTCAAAATATAAACTTACACATTATACTTGTTAAAAATTATATTGTTAATATTAAATACAAATTTTGTAAACAGTATTTCCTGAATTTATCTATACTATAACATTGTGACTTAACCACTGGGTAACATCACGATATAGGATGGAAGAAGTCTGCTGTCCAGAGTTTGCCGAAGTTTAGCTGAATGTGGGTGCTGTCACTGTGTCAGGTTTCTTTATATAGTGTGGCAAAATAACGTAAAAATAATAAATGTTATTATTAAAATCTATCTTAAAATCTATTCTTCTATAAGTGTACATGACACCCTCATGTATTCATAATGCATCTAAAAACAACTGGGATTAAAAAATATATATATTACTGGGGAGCATGCCCCTGAACTCCCATAACATTTTTCAAACCCTTTGGGGGCTCGGTTAACGTCAAACTATTTTGCCAACCCTCTGAATAAAAATCCTGGGGGAAACACTGGTGTGTATTACTATTAGTGATTAATATCTGAAATTATTTTAATCAATGAACTCGAAAATTATCGATGTAAAGGTATTTGACATCAAACATAGGATTGTTGTGGTATTAGAGCCTAATAGAGCGAAAATCTTTGCCAACTTTTTGGTTGTCGGGAATTGCCAAAAAAATACATAGCTTGGTCTCTGACTGTAATGAGCGCGTATTTCTGTCCAAATGTCTAGGTCTCTTACAGAGTACTCGGGCTATGAACAGCGTTAGTAAACCTTGTTTATTACTAAATTTTTGTTTTATTATTTTATGGTATTTTTTTGTCATAAACGCTATGTCACGGCAACACTGTTTAAACTTTAACATATTAATTTAGGTACATATAGTAACTGTAATAGCTAGTTGAAAACACAAAACAATGATTATAAACCAATTTGAAATCGGTGATTCGCAGTGATTAGTATGATGTCATTACTAATGTGGTATACCGTGGTATATTACAAAAAAACGCGGTATACCGTGGTACTTTTTGATTTTCGCGGTACCCAACCTAAGGTTACGGTACATAACGAAAATGGGTTACATGTGTAAACAGACAACATGACAATAATGATATATTTACGTCTGTAGTAAAGTTAGTACACCTCATAAAACTGTTGATATGTTATTACTAATTATGTCTAGCATATATCCTAATCCTGAATAAAAATCAGCTCTGTACTATTTATTTCCGAGTTAAACCCTTATGTTCCTAGACTAATAAACTAGATATCACCTCTTATCGCGCACGTCCATAATGAAACAATGCAAGGGACATTACTCTTGTTTTGAGTACAATTTGCCCCGCCCACTTTTCATTTTGATGAACCAGGGGGTACGTGCCTGAACCTTTTGAGAATAGAGGCATGTTGATAGATTTGTCAGTCAACATCAGTTTATAGATAATGACAGAGAGAGATGCACGTTCAGTTCTAGGTTACCAGCAAATAGGTAGGCGTGATTTAAAGAAACAATTTTAGATACATATTTTAATAAACCTCGCTACCTAGTAGAGCAGTATAGTAAACTTCACCCACTTCAGGCGACCCAGTATTAACGACATTAACAAATGAAAGGAAGTGGCTATTGGCATTTCTTTGTGATAACACAATCAATTATTTAGGGGTGGGAAGTAGCCCATGGGTAACTTTGCTTGCTTGATGCTTGGTCGGTCTGGGATCGATCCCCGTCGGTGGGCCCATTGGGCTGTTTCTCGTACCATCCAGTGCACTACGACTTATATATCAAAGGCTGTCTGTTGGTTGGTGCATATAAAAGACCCTTTGCTACTAATGGAAATTTTTTTTTTACATTTAATTCCTATTCAGTACTGTTTAGGAGTGGACTTACCAATGTTTTGGTACGGCGTTTTGCTTGTTTTTCATGAACGAACAAGGAAGGAAATGTTTTAACGACGCACTCAACGCATGTTATATGGTATGGTTAAGTACCACACAGATATTGAGAGAGGAAACGCGCTGTCGCCACTTCATGGGCTACACTTTTTGATACTTAGCAGCAAAGGATCTTTTATATGCACCATCCCACAGACAGGACAGCACATACCACAGCCTTTGTTACACCAGTTGTAGAGCACTGGCTGGAACAAGAAATAGCCCTATGGGTCCACCGACGGAGATTGATACTAGACCAACCGCGCATCAAGTGAACGCATTACCACTGGGCTACGTCCCGCCTCGATCAGTTATATTTAGATTTAACTGATAATGAATCGATCCCATGAACACAATCTTTGTATATATAACTTAGGAATTATTGAAATTGTAATGTGGTTATAATGTGTAAACTTTTTGGTTTGTTTAACGACGCACTCAACACATTACAGTTACGGTTATATCGGCGTCGGACATATGATTATGTCGAGAAAAAACCCCAGTGGTTAGCTGACGGGGATCGATCCTAGACCGACCGCGCATCAGGCGGGCACTGTACCACTGGGCCACGCTGCCCGCATAACGTGTAAACAGTCGCATTCAGAACAAGTAAATTCCGGTCTTATCAAATCATTAAAAAAATATTAGGAAATCGACGAACCCACAAAACTTAGATGAGTTGCTCAAAGACAAGAAATGTGTTGGCAACATCCGCCTGGCATTTTTGACAATGTTTTTGTATCCTTACGTACACGTTAAAAATATATACATGTATATAAACACCAGTCATTACCAAACTGTTGGATTAAGTGAAATAATTACTTACAATGAACAGTGGAACGATACACTCAAAAATTCGTTGCAATTATAATCGCAAATAATAGCAAACAATGAATATACAATAGTTATCATTTTCAATTTACTATTTACAATTTACTGTAGGTCTTTGTAGGCTTATTTAAAAAAAAATAATAATAATAAATTAAATAGCTAAAATGGTTCAATGGGTGGTTTTTTGGAATTTACGTCAGTTGTAGAAAAATTCGGGAATTCTCCCTAAGAACTAACCAGAGTACGAAGAATTGGGTAAACGGTAGGGAGCCTATAAAAAAATCTGTAAATGTTCACTCCCCTAGTAACCAAGTGACCATACCGAGTGTTTAATATTTAACAATTCAAAACTTATGATCTACTGGTCCACGTTAATGTAGGATTGTCACTACCAGGGCCATAGCTAGCTACTGGTTATTGAATTAACATTTTAAGTATGTAATTTCTCCGAGCATCTAAATTTCTGGGGTGGGGGGGATGCCTCCGGCCCCCTTATATCTTGCGCTTTCCATGTAATCTACAACTTACGACTACGTCATTAACTGACCATACTCCGCTTTTCCTTGCGGATTCCCATAAAATATCCCTATCTCTATATTTTCTATTTCACAAGAACATACCGGACTGTCGGCCACTTGCTTTCTAGTGCCCGATATTCTGCTCTATTGTATAGCTTTCTTTTGATATCTATATCATCATCCTGGCATTAAAATTAAATAAGACGTGGTATTTTGAAAATGATACGGGTTTATTGAATTGTGCTATCGTAATCCAAAATATCGTCTCAGAAGGAAAAGTGTTCACTTTATGTTTGAAGTTATTTCTTTGGGTGTTCAGGGCCTGACCAAAATCCATGGGGAGGGGGTGGGGGCACTACATTTTATAAATAATGTTTAACATGCT
>JAECMU010050261.1:5562-16145 GCA_016106625.1 Dracogyra subfuscus | reverse complement strand
TTTTTTTTGGTCTACCAAGGTGAAATCGACAGTACGAATTTGTAGACTTTTTTGATGGGATATGATTCCAGGGTATAGCTGTTCTTATTGGACCCGTCCAGTGGCTAATTAAAGGGGCCCTAAATTGTGCGACAATTTAACTTCTTTTTCTCTTTTTCATTTTTTTTTAGGGGGGAGGGGGGTTACAGTAGTTTGGGGATTTTTTTACGTTGGAGAACCCAATGGATTTTCTGGATACGACACTGCTGGTCGTTGTTTATATGCCTTGGATTTCACTGCACACTCCTATTATCCAAGGTGGCAATTTTAGCGTGCATGTCCTACAGAACAACGTGCTGAAGACTATAATTATTAAATCCGTTTATATTTAATTTTTATTTTCTTATATTCAATTAAGGTTCAAGTAGACTGTTCTGCGTGGTTATACGTTTCGGCTACCTAACTGTCTGTCCATATCGTGATTCCGAAGGCAGTACATCCAGAGTTCTAGAAGCGTATAAATGTAAAGGACTAACAATTAGAACATGTCACACTGAGAACAGCATGTTGACCTCCGCGTACCGAGAAGTATGTGTTCACATGAACAGATACGTTGCTAGAGGATACACACCACTATTTATTTTTTGCATTCATCTGAATACAATTTCTATGTCAGAATATGTTCTGCGAAATATACAAACATATATATGTGTCTGCTATTTTGTGGATTTAGGAGGTACTGTTCCTTGATAACTACCGTGCCCATGATGTCAAGATTATGAAAACAAAGTGAGTGAAATGTAGACTTAGTACAGTTTGGTCGTCGATAATTTACAGTTTTTAATACTAAATGTGTTCTAGCAATATTCCCTATCCTTAAATATCAAAATACAAAACAGGACAACAGAACACTCGATCTAAAAGTAGACTGATGGGGAAAACATCCACCAAGCAGGGCCATGAATCATGTACGGTCTATCCGGACATACAAAGGTATAAATGGTTAGCAGTCTGTCTACAGATTTTCGAAGCAATCTAATGCCAGTGTCAGACTACCAACTGTCACAACGGTGTTTGCCAACTCGCCGATCTCTCGACCTCTACGACTGTCTAGGTGGTAGTGTGGTCACTCTTACAAATCGATTCTTGTCGTATACAACTCCTACAATGGATTAGTTCTTAGTTTGACAGCATCGTTAAGATGGAAGTGTGTGTGTGGGGGGGGGGGGGGGGGGGTCGAATACAACGCAACTGTCGAGTTATCCAACTCCGTCGTGACAGTCGGGGACTAGCATTATCCCTACGATATCTTAAAACCGTCGTAAGCTATGACGTCACTACAACATACGCCATAGTGACGTCATAGTCCACGACGGGTTTTTTTTTTTTCAATATCTTGGCAGTAATATAGCTTCGAAAATCTGTGCCCATATTTTCGAAGCAACTTTTTTTTTTCTTTTTTTTTGTGGGTCTTTTTAGCATCGATATACCTTCCCTCTAATGTACAACGCCATCTTTAAAGTTGTTACATTAACTGTCGTGGCTGACGTCGACGTAAAACCACAGTACGCCTTTAAAATGCTCAACCATTTTGTATCTCATGTCATGTTGTTATTTACACACGTCATCTTTGTTTATTTGTCATTCATAAATCATTCAACTATTTATGTTGTGTCAGTCTATGTTTATTGTGTTTTGAAACAAACGTCATGGAAGCTATCCAACTCTGTGTTTGTCTTTTGTTCAACAATATACATCTCCCAACAACGTGTGTAGTCTCAATTCATAAGAGAAGAACAAAGTTAAAGTTTGTTTTGCTTAAAGGGATATTCTTGATTTTTCTGCAATGTTTTAAGATGTTATCGACATAAAAGATGTCTACGATTAAACATGCATATTAAATATATCTTCTTGTTTAGAATATTAGTGGCTGTATATTAAACTTGTTTCTGATCGTTCTAATACTAGGTTCATTTTTATTTTTATTCCTTAAAAATATGTTTTTTCGTACGTACGAAATTATTTGAAGACAAAAGCCAGTTTGGGCTTCTTAAAAATATTAAGACGACCAGAAAAACATTGAATATACAGACACTGATATTCTAAACAAGAAAATATATTTAATATGCAAGTTTAATCGTAGAAATATTGTTATTAGTCGGAAACATCTTACAATGCAGCAAACTCAGCAATGCCTCTTTAATGAAACCTAAGAGCACATTGATTTATTAATCATCGCCTGTTAGATGCCAAAACATATAATAATTCCGACTCGTAGTCATCAGAGGAAACTGGCTACATTTGTAGTAATGCAGCAAGGGATAATTTATATATACTTTCCCGCAAAAGGAAAGCACTTATTACGGCCTTTGATATACCAGCCGTGGTGCTCTGTCCGTAACGAGAAAAGGTCCAATGGAACAAGCGATGGGAATCGATCGCAGACTGACCGCGCATCAGGTGAATGCTTTATCATAGGGATACGTCCATACCTCTCTCTATACAATTCACTTCCGGGTGAGAGTTCAGGTTTTCGGGAGGTGGTGGAGCGGGATTTAGCTCAGTCGGTTGAACGCTCGCCTCAGGTGTTGGCGTCGCAGGATCGAACCACCTTGGTGGATCCATTCAACTCATTTGTTTTGAGGGTTTTTTCGTTCTAACTAAAAAAAAAAAGTTTCCTCTTCTGTATTGCACTCTCTACTTAGTTGAGGTTTTCATACAGTAGCTAAAGGTAGCTGTATTCAGTAGTAGGTAATCAAACATGGTATCCCTCGGTACAAATTCGTATTCTCATTGATTTTAATTTTGTTTTAAATAATAAAAATATAAAAAAACTAAATAAAATATTTAAAATGTTTTAGAGGATTTTTATCATGAACAATATACTCTAAACTATACAAGTCCCCATAGACTGCACAGTGAAGATTTTGTGATGTTTAACGACACCACTAGATTAACTTGATTCATTAATCATCGGCTACTGGATGTCAACCATTTTGTAGTTCTGACAAATAGTTTTAGAGAAGAAACCAGCTACATTTTTCCAATGGCAACAATGGATATTTTATATGCACTTCCCACAGACAGGAACGTACATACCACGACCTTTGATAGGCCAGTCATGGTGCACTGGCTAGAATGAGAAACAGCCCTGTGAGCCCTCTAACGGGGATCGATCGAAGACCGGCCGTCCATCAGGCGTACGCTTTACCACTGGGCTACGTCCCACCCACAATCGTTTCTGACACGCCCTCGCACTAATATAAACTACATACTAGCTGCTATTGTTAGAACATCGTTAAAGGGACATTCCCGAGTTTGCTCCATTGTAAGATGTTTCCGAAAAATACAATATTTCTACGATTAAATGTACATATTAAATATATTTTCTTGTTTAGAATGTCAGTGCCTGTATATTGAATGTGTTTCTGGTCATCTTGATATTTGTAAGAAGCCCAAATTGGACTTCGTCTTCAAATAATTTCGTACGTACGAAAAAATATGTTTTTAGAAATAAAATGAAAATGAACCTAGTGCAAATATTAGAACGATCAGAAACACATTTAATATAGAGCCACTAATATTCTAAACAAGAAAATGTATTTAATATGTAAGTTTAATCGTAGAAATATTTTATTAGTCGATAACATCTTAAAATATTGCAGAAAAAACAGGAATGTCCCTTTAAGACTAATAAGAGGGTTGATCATAGAAACAGCCAGCACTTTGAAGGCCGAATGAAAATATATCTACGTAGACTCTCTCTCTCTCTCTCTCTCTCTCTCTCTCTCTCTCTCTCTCTCTCTCTCTCTCTCTCTCTCTCTCTCTCTATGTCCCTCACAGACATACACATACACACACACAAACACATAAACATACATACACAGTCTCACACACACAGACACGCATACACACCTACACACCCATACACTATCACACACACACACGCACATACACACACACACACACACACATACACACACACACACACACATACGGATATACTCACATGGACACACGTGCACACACATACATACACATACTCACATACACCCAGATATATACAGTGACCACACGCACATACACAAAGTGACACGCACATATACACAAACACATACATACACATACACACAGATATAGATATATATATATTCGAGATATGAAGAAAAAATGGCGAACCTCTAGTTCGGAAACAAAGAGAGAAAGAACTGCAACAAAGAACCCAGGAAGATTTTAAATCGCTGTTCAGATCCTTACCTTTGATATTAAACAGATACGTATCCTCCACGTTTTCCTGGAATAACTTGGCTGCACTTAGGATTGCGCTCTTGAACAACCTCCTCTGTGGAACGAGAGAGAAACATCCCGCTGCCAACGTCTAATCAGTTGGTTAGCACAGTCTTGCTAACACATACCACGACCTACGACATGCTAGCGGTATGGCTATGGGAAGGACGTCTGTCTGTTATGATGGCGCGATTTAGCTCAGTCGGTTGAATACTCGCTTGAGGTGCTTGCGTTACAGGATCGAACGTCCTCGATGGATCCATTCAACTGGTTGTGTGTTTTTTCTTCTTTTTTTCTTTTCTTGTTTCAACCAGTGCACCGCAACTTGATAAAGACCGTGGTATGTGATTTCCTGCCTGTGGGAAAGTGCATAATAAAGATCCTTTGCTATGATTATTATATTATTCTATTATATTATTGTTTAACGACGCACTCAACACATTTTAATTACGGTTATATCGGCGTCGGACACATGGTTATGTCGAGACAAAAAAACAATGGTTAGCTGATGGGGATCGATCCCAGACCGACCGCGCATCAGACGGGCACTGTACCACTGGGCTATGCTGCCCGCTCCTTTGCTATGAAGACTACCTTTCAGAATTAGCAAATGCTTGACTTCCTGTATTTAACACCTGGTCAGTTATAACGAAATGAAGAGCGGTTAGAGGACGTAACATTGCCTGATTTTTCTCACTAATTTCTAATAGAGGCTATAGCTGATTATTAATTAATCTATGTGCTCTAGTGATGTCGTTAAACAAAACAAACTTTGTTACTGTTATTATTTCAGCTCTGGGTTTTCGTTTTAAGGGGCTCGATGCGCGGTCGGTGTGGGATCGATCCCCGTCGGTGGGCCCGTTATTGTTATTGTCTCAGTCATGGGTTTCCTGCCATTGTTAAAATAGTTGTGAATATCATATTGTCTTACCGATTAAAGTTAATTATAATAATAAATGTCTTTTTTTTCTTCTTGTTTTGGAATATCAGTGTATTTTTGTCCAATTAAACATGCAGTTAAGACTGCCTCATTTTAAAATGTTCCACCCTTCCTACCGACCTCGGTGGCGTCATGGTTTGGCCATCGGTCCACAGGCTGGTAGGTACTGGGTTTGGATACCGACTGCAAACCCTGAGTGAGTGTTCCGCTAGGCTTAATGAGTAGATGTAAAGCACTTGCACCGACCAGTGATCCATAACTGATTCAACAAAGGTCATGGTTTGTGCTATCCTGTCTGTGGGAAGCTCGAATAAAAGATTCCTTGCTGCTAATCGGAAAGAGTAGCCCATGAAGTGGCGACAGCGGGTTTCCTCTCAAAATATGTCTGCACCACGACTGGTATATCAAAAAGGCCGTAGTATGTACTACTCTGTATGTGTATGTGTGGAGGGGGGTGGGGGTGTAGGAGGGACCACCTGCACTGGCAGATACAAGGGAGCACCAGCAGTCCGATCAAGATCGGTAGCAGGCGGGGTTGGTGGTGGTGGGCTATGGAATTTTGAATGGAGCATTAATTATGCCAAAGAGAAAAGGTGCGCATTTCAGTATGAAGGAATTTTGGCGCAATTTTTGAACGGTCGGCCATAAGAAAATAGGCTAATTTTTTAATATGTTAAATAGTTTCGTTACTCGGAAACGTCTTACAATGACAGTAAACTTATTTCAGTTTTTATGAAGAAATAAAAGAGGGGGAAAAGGAAAACAAAGAAAGACAAAAATTAGAAAAAGAAAAGAAAAAGAAAACACCACTATGGCATGTCATGACGTGAAAACTAAACATTTCGGACATAAACAAAAGCGATGACGTGCTAAACGACATGGCATGGCGCCACTCGGAGCGTGTAACAACTACGGAATGTCACATCTCATTTTAATAGTAGCAGGCACGTGATTCGTGCCATCTCCTCCACGTAGTCTGGGCAATTTATTTCGCTTAGTTAGGACTACGTCACCACAGTCCGCGCACACGTGCGATGGTCATTCGGCGTACGCATGCGCTGTTTGTTGGATGCGAGATATCACGAGATCCTGTGAATTATGACATCATGTCTGCCTGAGGAATTGATTCAAACATATTTCAAACATACTTTATTGTTTTTGAAAAACAAATGGATTAAGCACTTTTTTCTAATTTGCTAGAATAGATAGTGAAAGTTTGATTTATTTAATGTCACCACTGTAGCACATTACAACATAGTCTTTGAGAGGAAACCCGCTACATTTGTCCATTGGTAGCATGCGATATTTTGATATCCCTCGTCCTACAGACATGATAGCACATATCACGGTCATTGATATGTCAGTCGTGATGTACTGGCTGAAACGAGAAATAAACCTATGCTGACACATCACACATTTTGTTTAACGACATCACTAGATCACATTGCTTTACGAATCATCAGCCTTATTGAATGTCAATCATTTTGATATATAGTCTTAGGGTCGATCCTAGACCAACCGCGCATCGAGCGAGCGCTTTACCGTAATATAGTTGTGAAACTTAAATATGAACAAAAATGAATAGTATTTAAAGAAAGAGGGAAGGAAGAATAAGAATTTTGTTTTATTTAACGACACCACTAGAACACATTGATTTATTAACCATTGGAGCGGGCAGCATAGCCCAGTGGTACAGTGCCCGCCTGATGCGCGGTCGGACTAGGATCGATCCCCGTCAGCTAACCACTGGGTTTTTTCTCTATATAACCATATGTCCGACGCCGATATAACCGTAATTATAATGTGTTGAGTGCGTCGTTAAACAAGCAAACCAAAATTATTAACCATTGGCTATTGAAAGTCAAACATACGGTCATTTTGACAGAGTCACAGAGAGGAACCCGTTACATTTTTCCATTAGTAGCAAGGGATAATTTATATGCACCATTCCACAGACAGGATAGCACGTACCACAGCCTTTCATATAACAGTCATTGTGCTCTGGCTGGAACGAGAAATAACCCAATGGGCCCACCGACAGGGAAGGAAGGAAGGAAGAAGGTAGGAAGGAAGGAAATAAGGAAGGAATGAAGGAGAAAGGAGTGAAAGAAAGATAGGTGTCCAAGTGCCGGGTTTCTTCTAGGGTGCGATTTAATGACTTAGGCGGTAGGCTATTTTTCGTTCTACCCAGTGCTCCACGACTGGTATGTCAAAGGCCGTGGTAAAATGTATCTTGTTTGTGAGAAGGTTCATACAAACGATCCCTTGCTAATAATGAAAAAAAAAACCCAAAGGTGCCATATTTGTTATCTAAGACTATATATCAAAATGATTGACATTCAGTAAAGCTGATGATTCGTAAAGGAATGTGATCTAGTGATGTCGTTAAACAAAACAATAAAAAAAGTCTCTGGTGAGGTGGTTAATACGGAGATAAGAAAAAAAGCGTGTTTCATTTAACAACACCACTAGAGCAGAATATCAACTAGTGGATGTCAGCCATTTGGTAAACCTAACACGTAGTTATCAAGAGGAAACCCGCTACATGTTTCCGTTAGTAGTAAGGGATCTTTTATATGTACTTTTCCAATGACAGGAAAGCACATACCATGACATTTGATCTTTGTATTAATTCTTAGCTGCAGTATTGTGTGTGCTGTCGTTTGTATTACAAGCAAGAATCTGTTGTTTTGGAAACCAAAGCGTACGGAAAAGGGTGACAGGCGATGGTTGTAGTTGGGTTGTGTCATGGGCGTCCGCAGTTAGGGGCAAGGGGGGCATTTGCTCCTGTTTCCAACATAGACGTGTGGGACTGAATTATCTCCATCATTTTTTTATTTTTTTTTTGCACGTCTATGTTGGAAACAGGAGCAAATATCGAAGCATAGCAGTGGCAATAGATAAAAATGTGTTTTGTTTAACGACACCACCAGAGTACATTGGTTTATTAATCATCGGCTATTGGATGTCAGACAGATGGTAATTGCACTGGCATACGAGCTTCTACAGTTTGTTGTGGAATTTTGAATGGAGCATTAATTATGCCAAAGAGAAAAGGTGCGCAATTCAGTATGAAGGAATTTTGGCGCAATATTTGAACCATGGCCTTTGAAAATCATGCTCTCTGATTGGTTAAATACAGTGACGTGACGTAGCCCAGTGGTAAAGCACTGGCTTGATGCCCGGTCGGTTTATGGTCAATCCCAGTCGGTGGGCCCACTGTTTCTCATTCCAATCAATGCACGACTGATATATCAAAGGACGTGGTATAGGTTTTCCTTTTCTGTGGGATGATGCATATAACAGATTTTCAATACTAATGGAAAACTATAGCGGGCTTTTTCTCTAAGATTATATGTCAGTGTTACCAAATGTTCAATCTAATTAAAATTAGCTCCACTATTACATGTGGATCTAACGACAGCCAGTTGGAGCTCATGTCCACCAATCAAAACCTTACTTGCAGAATCCTGCCAGTCAGATTTAAAAAATAATTATCCTGAGGGTATACGACATGTTTCGTGTGAATTACGAATGCTTTAAAACATGTTTTATTTAATAAAATTTAGTTTGTTTGTGTTGTTTTGTTTTTTGTCGGTGGTTTTTTTATAAATAAATAAATAAATAATTTTTAATGTAAAATTGAAGACTGATAACACACCCCGTACGTTTTGGTATGGTTCGCTGTACTGCGGCCACTAAAATAGACTCGCCCGATATTTTTAGAATTTGTATGCTCCCAAATAACGTTATAAAAGGCGAAGTGTGATTGGTCAATATCTAAATTATTATTTACAGATGAAATGTTACCTGGAGAATAGGACTTATTTTTAAATCACTGGCAGGATTCTGCAAGTAAGGTTTTGATTGGTGGACATGAGCTCCAACTGGCTGTCATTAGATCCACATGTAATAGAGGAGCTAATTTTAATTAGATTCCCAAATGTTGCAAATCCAATAGCCGATGATTAATAAATCAAGGTGCACTAGCGGTGTAGTTAAACTTTCATACTGGATAATTTCTTCTTCTTTTTGTGCTTTACTTTGTTTTGATTTGTTTATTTTCTGCTTTTGATTGATTTTTTTTCACATAATTATGTGGGGTTTGTTTTGCCAATTTCTAAGGCCCGCTTAAGGATCAGCATAAGGGTCATAAGGTAGCGTTAAGATCGGTTCGAGAAATGGGGTCCTGGAAATAAAGTAGTTTTGCACTTACAATGATCTTAGCGCTAAGATCACTTCTCAAAACTGGGGCCAGAACAAAACCACTTGACGCCTTCATATACAGAGAGTTAATATTTGTTTCGTTAACGACACCACTAGAGCACATTCATTTGTTAATCGTCGGTGAAATATTCACCAGTTTACATATACCCTCAGGGAGGAAACCCGCCATTAGTAGCAGACGATCAGAGACAGGATAGCTCAGATAGGATAGCACATACCATGGTCTTTCATAAACCAGTCGTGGAGCACTGGTTAGAGCGAGAAATAGCTTAATGGGCCCATCAACGGGGATCGATCATATACCGACCGCGCATCAGACAATGCGCTGGCGTAGGAAGCGGGTGGGGTGGTGCAAGGGGGGCATGTGCCTCCCCCACTTTGTGGGAGCAACAATGTTTAAATATATATATATATGTGTGTGTGTGTGTGTGTGTATATATATACATACATGTATTTATATACATATGTGTGTGACCCCCCCCCCCCCACCTCCCACCACCTTTTGACACCTTCCTACGCCCGTGACGCAAGAGCTATACCACTGCGAAACGGTAAACCTGCGAAACGTCCCGCCCACCTTTCCGCCCACTCGCCCCTAACATTCACCAGAGAGTTAGAGTAACATTTTTTCCCCGCTTTCTTTCTTAGTTTTTTCAATTCATTTATACGTATCGTTTCTGTTGAATAAACACAACAACATAACTGCAACAACGGGCCACCCTTTTTCTCATGTTCACTTCTTTGTGGAACCCTCAGCGATGTTTTCAACATGCCAGTGCAGAATTAGTTTTCGCGTTTTGTCACCTCCGACATTCCTTCACGAAATGGCTCGAGCTTTCGACACGTGACTGAGGAGCGCGGAATAGCTATGCTAATTGGCATGTCTAAAAGTCACGCGAGCCGCGAGATGTAATATAACATTACACAGCAGCGTTTACGTGTTAACACTTCTGTTTACACAAGTTTAACTAACACCACAAAACACACGGGGTGCCGGACTTTTAGAGTTGTTCTTTCTGTATCTATTCAATATATTTTTTTTATTTTTTTTTATTTTCTTGTCTGTGGTGTGTGTGTATGTGTGTATGTGTGTGTATGTGTGTGTGTGTGTATGTGTGTGTGTATGTGTGTGTGTGTGTGTGTGTGTGTG
>JAECMU010050245.1:7568-18016 GCA_016106625.1 Dracogyra subfuscus | reverse complement strand
CACACACACACACACACACCGTTTTTACGGCCTTTTTCTTTATTTGACACCCAATAACCGCTAACCATCCATCAACACCTTGATCAACTAACCCTTGGCTTTTATTTTTGTAGTAATTGAGATTATTAAATGTTTCTTTACTATTACTTTTATTTAAAAAAAACACCTGGTCTACACTCAGTTAACGAAAATAAAACACGAACTGTGGAATAGAAACCGAGGTAGAAGACATCAGCAATATATGAAATGGCAATGGAAATGTCAAAGCTGCAAACAATCACAATGTACAAAATGGGACAGACCATGTTACAGCTGCCCTGAGCACTGCTTTACACAGGGAAGGGCGCTCAGTCGGGAAAGCATTCCATTGAGGTGCTTGGATTGTAAGAAACCATCGGGGTTTTCCGCGATTGTGTATCATAGGCTGGTGTATGTACTGCCATGTCTATGAGAAAGTGCATATAAAAGATCGTTTGCTGTTGATGAAAAAAATGCAGAGGATTTCCTTTGAAGTCTGTCTGTCAATATCACCAAATGTTTGATACCCAATAGCCGATGATTAATTAATCAAAGTCTTTTAGAAGTGCCGCTAAACAAACATTCGTATGTTGTTCATTGTGATGTTTCTTAACGCTTCTCTACGCACAACCCTGTGGTGATTTCGAATGTACCGATCAGCCCCATACTAATACATTAGTGTTGCAGCTGGTCTACAAAATGGCAGCTGTTTCATAAGCCAAGGACTAAAATCAAATTCCTCCAACCTTTGACATGATCACGGGCTGATCCAAAGGTGCGAATCTAAAAAGATTCAACTTTCTCTTTTTGTGAACAATAATATTTTCATTTCACGAATGCCAGTCTTTAAATGATGTGTCCTTTGCTGGAGTTGGTCCACGTGCCCTTTTACCCTACGCCCACTTCCTAAAATATTGCTTAGGCTCGCCTTTGATAATATGTTTGAATGTAAAACATCCAATGAGTGAAATAATAATAATGCCTTGAGATTGCACCCGACCATGCCAAACCTGGAAGATGATACAGAATTCATTAGGTATCAAGAAAATTAAAAGATAAAGTTTGTTTTGTTTAACGACACAACTGGAGCACATTGATTCATTTATCATCGGCTACTGGATGTCAAACACTTTGATATATAGTCTTGGAGAGGAAACCTTTGCATTTTTTATTTTTTTAGTAGCAAGGGGTCTTTTATATTCACCATTCCACAGACAGGATAGCACATACCACGGTCTTTGATATAGCAGTCATGGTGCACTGCTGGAATGAGAAATAGCCCAATGAGCCACTGAGCTACGCTCCCAATACCCTTCCTCACACACACCAATAAGAAAGTAGTGTGTATGTGTGGGTTGTTGTTTTTGCAATCTGTCGTCTTAAATTACGTCCCAGCGGGCAGCATAGCCCAGTGGTACAGTGCCCGCCTGATGCGCGGTCGGTCTAGGATCGATCTCCGTCAGCTATCCACTGGGTTTTTTTTTTCGACATAACCATATGTCCGACGCCGATATAACCGTAGTTAACATGTGTTGAGTGCGTCGTTAAACAAAACACACACACACACACACACACACACACACACACACAAAATTAAAAATTAAAAAACAAATTACGTCCCCTACTCTACATATCCACTCACCCCCTCTCCGGTAACGCTAGTACTTCCTACACCCAACTTTTAATAGCCTTTATTATCTGTGCGTCTCTCCGACACCTTGGATCAATAACCGAACTGGGACTCGGGACAGTTCAGTTGATAAATGGTTAATATCTGGCACAACCTTTGACATCGGAATGCGGACTTTCGATGAGTTTGACAGGTGTCTATAGAGGACTCTAAAAGTATACACCCGTGTGGTCGTAATCTCGGCCACACTCGCACTCTCTGACTTCACGGGAAATATTTACAGCATTGTACGCCTTGAACAACTCACCGCCTTTCATCTTATTCTTCTTTTACAACAACCGTTCAAAATCATTTGCCGGCATGAATCGATGATAACTCGATATTTTCTTTTCCTAAGTGCATCACGTACTGGACGGACAAATTGAATTCCACCATGAAACAGCGTAACGTGGTGCTGGCACCGGTCGTGTGTTACGTTTTGTTCAGCGTGTGAGTAAAATAGTCTCACAACTAATAAATATCGCTTTTAATGACATTTTATCTTGTATCTCTCCACCCATGGCCTAAACAGTCTCGACAAAAGTTACCAACGACATGATTCTTGGAACGCAATGACAAATTGGTAATATTATTCGATAATACGTATCTCGTTATCTGCCGCTAGTAAAATCAGCCACTAAACACTCGCAACTTTACGATCTCTTAGTGCAGTGTAAACAAACCCATGTAAGTCGATGTGATGAGGCACTAAATGGCTTATTCGATGATGACAGGCGTTACGATTTCAGCCATTTTTAAAGTTTAAATTCCTGCAATTTCCTACAATCCAGATTATTCTTGTCAAGTTCGTATCAAATGGTCATAAGCGACCTGAAACATTCATCAGAATACCCTATTTAAACATTTATTGTCTTTTAATGAAGTTAATGTTTGCTTTGTTTAGCAACACCAATAGAGCAAATTGAATCATTAAACATCGGCTATTGGATGTCAAACATTTGGTCATTTTGACTGCTACATTTTCCCCATTAGCAGCAAGGGATACTTATACCAGTCGTGGGATACTTATACACTGGGATGGAACGGAAACAACTAGTCAGTGAATGGGTCCATCGGGGAGATTCGAACATGTGACCAAAGCACCTCACATGAGCAGTCTACAGACTGAGCAATGTAACTGCAAGAAGCGACCATGGCTGACGGAAACCAATAGACGTATGACCGACCACAGTATGAGTATAGTACATGTAGGTCACAGGGAGACAAGAACTGGGAAGAAGAGTTCGAATGAAAGAAAGAAAGAATGAAATAAAGAAATGTTTTATTTAACGACATACTCACCACATTTTATTTTTACGGTTATATGGCGTCAAACATATGGTTAAGGACCACACAGATATTGAGAGAAAGAAACCCGCTATCTCCACTTCATGGGCTACTCTTTCCGATTAGCAGCAAGAGATCTTTTATATGTACAAGCTCACACAGGATAGCACATACCACGGTATTTGATATACCAGTCGTGGTGCACTGGCTGTGACGAGAAATAGCCCAATGGGCCCACCGACGGGGATCGATCTCAGACCGACTGCACATCGAGCGAGCGATGTACCACTGAGCTACGTCCCGCCCCAATAGTAAATGAAGTTAAACACACAGAGGAACATATTCGGAATTTTATGTCAGGTATATTTCGTGGGGTGGGGATGTGGACCTTCAATACACAATATTTGTGTGGGTTTTCCTGGGTGAGCCTGATGCGCAATCGGTGTAGAATCGATCGCCGTCGATGGGCCCATTGGGCTAGTTCTCGTTCCAGCCAGTGCGCCACGACTGGTATACCAAAGGCCATGGTATGTGTTTTCCTGTTTGTGGGATGGTGCATATAAAAGATCCCTTGCTACTAATGGAACAATGTAGCGAGTTTCCTCTCTATGACTGTCAAAATTGGTCTAATTTACTAAACTCTCGCAACTTTGCGATGGGTAATTTGTTGTCTAGCAGAGCCTAAGAGAGCTTTGTGAATTCAGACCCATGTATTTAACATCCAATAGGTGATGATTAATAAATCAGTTTGCTCTAGTGGTGTTGTTATACAAACCAAACGTTTTTCCTTTTGTTTCCCCTGGGTGGAGCATATAATTACGTAGCCATTGATCTTTCCCTGGTCTGATACAGGTACAGCGAGATAACACCTAACGGGCCAGAACGGGTGCCAACCTCTGGCCTCGCTTGTGCCTGGGTCCGGAAATGAAAAGGGTCATGGGGACTATGTATCACATGCTGACACCTGATCAGCGATGCGATTTTCTTAATCACATTGATGTTCTTATTCGAACGTTTTCACATTCAATAGATACACAGTAGCTAACCAGCTGATAGTCGATTTCTATACAGTAATTCAGAAAATGGTTTTCACCCCTGATCAATTTTCTAACCATCAACTGTTGTGTATAAATACTACACACAGATGCTCAAACGAATGAAACTAATTTTCTAACAAATCTGTTCAACAGAATATCCCGTTGTGGTATAGTATTTGTTTAAAATGACGGAAACGATGTTTGACAAGTATAATTATTTCATCAAAAGTTTGTTTTATTTAAGGACGCCACTATAGAGCACATTGTTTTTTTATCTTATCATCGGCTATTGGACTTCAAACATATGGTCATTCTGACATTCTTTTTTAGAGGAAACCCGCTGTCGCCACATAGGCTACTCTTTTACGACAGGCAGCAAGAGATATTTTATTTGTGCTTCCCACAGGCAGGATAGCACAAACCATGGCCTTTGTTGAGCCAGTTATGGATCACTGGTCGGTGCAAGTGGTTTACGCCTACCCATTGCGCTTTGCGGAGCACTCATTCAGGGTTTGGAGTCGGTATCTGGATTAAAGATTCCATTCCTCGAAAACCCAGATGTGTATATGCATCTCATCACATAGGAACGTTCTCACATTCCGTTCCTCTATTACATACAAGACATTTCAGTACACACAACCACATTTTAGCCCCCACCCCTAATAATGTACATGTATAAACATTTTCATGAGATATGACAATTGGACACCAGAGAAAATCCTAAAATAAACCTATTTTTGTGTTTACTGATATGAGATTCATCAATAATACTCATAGTTTTAATTTAACAGATGGGTGTTTTTCATCAATAATACTCATAGTTTTAATTTAACAGATGGGCGTTTTTCATCAATAATACTCATAATTTTAATTTAACAGATGGGCGTTTTTTGCTGCTGCCGGCTATTACGACGACATTCATTTTGATGTCAGTTGAAGGGAAAATATATATTCCCGTCATTATAATGCTTACCAATACGATGCCAGCTGTATTCAATATGATCTTCTGAAAGATGGCGGTTTTAATTGAATAGCTGGTAGCGTCTGTTTCTATTTACAGTTATTAATCTGTTTCGCTAATTTTGCATATAATACAGTGTTAGTGCTTACATTTTACTAACAATGTTGTTGCAGTTGTTTTTTCTGTGAACATTTTTTTAAATCAACTGCTCTATCGACATTAGTCTAAAGTAAAAAACAATTACAACAAAAGAGGAAGGAAATTATTTATTTAACGACGCACTCAACACATTTTATTTACGGCTATATAACGTCGCACATATGGATCACACAGATATTGAGGGAGGAAACCGGATGTCACCACTTCATGGGCTAGAAATAGTTTAATGGGCCCACTGACGGAGATCGACCCCAAACCGACCGCGCATCAAGCGAGCGCTTTACCAAAGAGCTACGTTTCGCCCTTACAACAAGGAATGGAAACTGGCCTCAGACCACAATTAATTTCCCTATATGTTTCTATATAGCCTTAGTGGCTATAACATTTTTGTATGTACCTTTGCCTGCCTGGGGGACAAATACCCTGAAAAGGACAACCCCTGTTGTCGGCTCTTTCTCCCAGCATATTGGTTTAAACAGACACACCCTCTAAACCAGGCCGGACTACACCCATTTTACACAAAAAGCACTACTTTTGCATGGGCCGGAATTACCACAAACAAGTCTTCAATGTCAACAAGTTACACATGTTTACAAACTACATGCTCTCCCCAGTCACTTCAGTCAAATAGTTGCCACCTCATAGCTGTCTGTCATGAAATAATCAAAGTCAAACAGTAGACTACTTGCGCGGTTACATTTCCGGATTTTGGACAACCAAATGGGAAGATAACTGTAATCTGAGGCCAACTACATGGATGTTAACTCTTAGCTAGTTGACGTTATTTTTACATAGTTAATGTCCTAAAAACGTGAATGTTAGTTATATACTTAATTGCATGGTTAAACAGTGTGGCTTTGTTACAAACTGATTAACTAACCTGATCAACTGACTGCTGTTGCTCTTTCTGATGTTGTTGCTGAAGTCGTTGTTGTTGTTGATGATGATGGTCGTCAATGTGTTGCAGGTTCATCTCCGTTAGATGACGTAAAAAGCTGGAGATGGCATCGTCCTTGTTGAGCGTACGGGTCCGCCGTGCCTCCAGGTACTGGTTGACGAAACACAGGTCTTCCTGGGCCAGTGACTGGAACAGTGCAACAATTGTCATACTAAGTGAACGAGTGTCATTATTTTAGCGGACACTATTTTCTGTCTGAATAAACACGTCAATAGCACACATCAAACAGCTGGTGACATATGATTTACAACATGTCTAGTGAAGGTGGTTCAGAACAGGTGTTGTTGTTTTTAATAAGTACGTCCTATCAACAGCTTTTACCGACAGAAATGTCTGTACTGGCGAACTGTTTGAACATAGATCGTGATGGATGATAGACCGTCTGTGTGGTTGTATAGTCACGGCAAACTGTTTGAACGTAGATGGTGATGGAGGATAGACCGTCTATTTGGTTGTATAGTCACGGAAAAGTGACGAGATCGCTCATCTAAGTG
This sequence comes from Dracogyra subfuscus, assembly GCA_016106625.1. Taxonomy (NCBI): domain Eukaryota; kingdom Metazoa; phylum Mollusca; class Gastropoda; order Neomphalida; family Peltospiridae; genus Dracogyra; species Dracogyra subfuscus. Next base: position 11,433 of record JAECMU010050245.1, on the reverse strand, counting down.
GGGAGATTGTCACGGTGTACAAACCGAAATCAAACAGACTTCAAGATGAACAGACCGTCAATGTCAACAGCCTATCGAGGTCAGACCATCAGTGTCAACATATCGTCTATGTAAACAGATCGTCAATGTCAACAGATCATACATGTTAATAGATCGTCAATGTCAACAGATCATCAATGTCAACAAATCATACATGTCAACAGATCATAAATGTGAATAGACCGTCAGTTTTGTCAAACCGTCAGCGTCAACATAACATATTGTCAATGTCAACTGACCATCAATGTCAACGGATCGTCAATGTCAACGGATCGTCAATGTCAACAGATCGTCAACGTCAACAGATCATCAACATCAACAGAGCATCAATATTAACAGATCATCAACGTCAACAGATCGTCAGTGTGAACAGACCATCAGTGTTCAAATATCGTCAATGTCAACATACTTTCAATGTCAACAGAATGTGAACGTCATCACACCGTCGAGATAATTGATATAAACAGACCGATAATGTGAATAGATGGACAAGGAGAACATACAGTCAAGGCGAACAAACCGTACAGGAGAATTGTCTGTGGGAACAGACCGCCAAGAAAAACAGACCGCTAAGATAAACAGACCGTTGATGTGAACAGACTGGGCGACAACACTGTTATAGAAAGTAAACCTTCAAGTTGATAGACCGTCAAAAGATGAGACAGTAAAAGTGAACAAATCGTCAAAAACAGACTCAGGAGAAGATATCAGCAAGGCGAACAAACAGTCAAGGAGAACAGTCGAGGTGACCAGACCGATAACGTGAACAGGTCGGCAGCGAAACCAAAATGTCAAGACAAATGAACATACCGGCGAGGACAACAGGCAGTGAAGAAGAGTACTGCAACCGAACCGTCAAGTCGAACAGTCTGTCACACCGTCGGAAACCTTTCGTCACTCCCTCGCATTACTGGGACTGCAACAAGTCCCTCTTGTCTAATGTCATAGGCGGATTACGAACCTCGATACAATATTCATGGCATGTGGTAAGCCCACAGTGCACCCACCAGCACCAAACTGAAGACTAGATCTAAATAATATATTCCTCGATTTCTCGACACAAAGTACTATTTTGTTCTAGGTCAAAATAAATCAATATAATGCAATTAGACAACTGACCAATCGAATCTACTGATACATTAGATTAGTTATTGTAAAGTCAGAAGTGAATTAAGCAATGAGTTGGCAAACTGAAAGAGGCTATACAGGTGTTCTTACCTTCAGAAGTCTGCCGCGGATTTGCACGAGTGAGAAAGCGCTGTTTACATTGAACGCGCGGCAGGGAGCGTAACACTCTTTACGGACCAGTATTGAACACTTTAATGAGTTTATCTCCCATTGTGCGACCAGTTGCTACTACACGGTCGGATATAGCTATAAGGCCTGTTACTGAGAATGAGGTGCAGTCGTCCAGTGTGGTCCCGCAATAACAGATAATTTCACACGAAAACAAACATTTTATTTGATGTCAAATATAATAATTAATATTTCGATTTCGATAACACTGATGGTAAATAAATATATTAAATGTGTTGCTATATTGGAATTTTATTACGTGTAAGTGTAAATAGTTACTACAAGTTGTTGTTGTTTTGGGGGTGGGGGGTGTTTTTGTTTCTCTTTCTTTAACAAGCCACTATAGCAAACGTATGTGTCTAAGCAAAGCTACTGTGTTCATGTGCTGTCGTTACTGATGGGGTTTATTTGAAAAGGTTGTTGTGTTGTTCTTCTTAATCATATTATTTGGATGCTTGATTTTCAATGAGAGTGTGATTGTGTTAGCCTAATGAGTCCATGAAAACACCTTTCTCCCGAGTCCTTCATTGTATCCAGTTGGTAACCAGAACTGGATCTTGTTGGGGACAGGACAACACCTTCCTCGTGAGTCCTTCTTTGTATCTAGTTGGTAACCAGAACTGAATCTAGGATGGGGGGGGGGGGGGGGGGCAGGAGACCGCCTTTCTCGCCAGTCTTTCATTATATCCAGTTCATAAGCAAAACTGGATCTAGTGTGGAGGGGAACAGAAGAACACCTTTCTCGCAAGTCGTATCCAGTTGGTAACTTGTTAATGCGTGTGACACACTCTAAAGATCCCTCCTAGATACTGTGTTCTACTAGTAAATGCAATTATGTGGTTGTAAATTGTTTCTAGGCATATAATTGAAGGAATAAACTTTATGTTTCAAGGCTAAAATTAACAAATATTTTTTATGGGATCCACCATTATTGCAACTATGACATAACACCTTTAGGGTGACAATGTTTTAAAGAACAGAAAAACAACAACAGAATGTGTTTATTTTGTTGGGTGGCACACACGGAAAACATTTTATGGCTTAAAATTAGTCCCTTTAAATGGTTTGTATGCAGAAATCCGACTCTCCGGGGTAACCTGTCCTTAGTCGGCCGACGTCAGCAGCTTGTCTCCGGGGGTTGCCTCTGCCGCCCCCCCCCCCCCCCCCAGATCCGCCTCTGACTACGATGTTAATAGTGATTGCAATTAGGTCTGTAATACCAAGTGTTCCATAACTTCATGTTCTGCGTATATATGTCGGTAACGGCTCAGATTTAGGGTCTGGAGGGCAAGTAATCCCAAACCAAGCCAGCTCGCGCTGCCAACGTCTACGATATTTTAACTATCTCATTTGGTGTTCTTACTAATATGAAAGAGAGCAAATTAAGGTATTCAGTTATATATTACTTAGTCGGTGATGAATTATTTTATTGTGTCTCGGTGGAACAGAACACATTCACTTTTCTCAAATATCTATAATATGCGTCAGAGGTGGGGGAGGGGAACATTATCCCCACCTCCACAAACACACACAACCCGCATTCCAAATACACACACAATTGAAAGACGAATTAATATATAACTGACTACTGCAAGCTTATGACATCACCTAATGTCAAGTGATGGGTTTCAAATTTCGTTTTAAGTGACCTTTGGACTTTGAAGTGTACATATGTATAATTTAACAACAGTAGTTGTTACATTTCACTCACCGGTATGCAGTCTTCTTTCAGTAAGGATTCAAAGTCTGAAGATCGACATTTCGTGTCACTATTGGTCGTCACGTCACGAAAAGCTCCAATCAGCTGTGTTAACTCTTTATATGTTATGGACAACCAATGAGATTCTAGTATACTTCTGGCTTCGGCAATAATTCCGCGTCGTCTGCCTTTCTGAAATCAACAATTATAATCGCAATGTTATGTATGTATGCAATATTATAGTAACTGTTGTTAAAGTGTGTATCGTTTAATGTTTTCGCGAACATTTGGTATCTAAAATTAAAAAACAATCAAAATAAAACACCTCACACACCTTCTGCTCAGTAGTTTTTTATATATTATTATTTTGTGGTAAGATCTTAATATGCACAATTTTTACATGCTTCCCTTGCTGCCAATCGGAAAGAGGAGCCCATGAAGTGGCGACAGCGGGTTTCCTCTCAAAATCTGTGTGGTCCTTAACCATATGTTTGACGCCATATAACCGTAAATGTGTGTAGTGCGTCACTAAATAAAACATTTTTCTTTCTTTACATGCTAAATTGGCTGGACACCATAATGCATTTGTCTTGACTCGATGAAATGTCATACAGAATTATTTCCCTTGAATAAATCCGCCATTGTATCTCACATTATGATACAGCTTTTAATGACTTGATGGTATCAGGAATTTAAAACATATTCTGTTTCCAGCGAACAATGTTTGTATGTGTTTGGAAGCGGAACATGAGAGTGCGTCTGTGTGTTTCGGAATCGCATGACATATTTAATGTCTATTTTATTAGTTTTATCGAGGTATATGTAAAAAAA
>JAECMU010050228.1:0-10210 GCA_016106625.1 Dracogyra subfuscus | reverse complement strand
TCAAAATAAATGTTTTCTCTTATAATCTGTTGCAATATTGTAGTTTGTTTTTAGAAAATATTACTCGGGCTAGTGAAAATAGATCCGGGCAAGTGAAAGTGTTGTCACCACTTGCCCAAATAGCAACTCAAAAAAAAAGTTAAGCGCAGACACTGTATCCTGGGCGCAGGGGCTGGCTTCTCCGTCCAGGACAGGAAAGGTGGGGGTGGGAGAGAAGGGACCACCTGCACTAGCAGGTGCAAGGGAGTACCAGCAGCCCGACAAAGTCGGTAGTAGGCTGGGGTAAACAATACTTGGGCCATCTTTCTATTTATACAGTAGACATGTAAATGCTAAGCAAATATAGTTTTACACACGTGTGTAAAATATGCATATAACAAAAATGTATATTTACTCACATGAGTGTAAAGTTTTGTCATGTGAATGTGCTTAAGATATACTCAACTCATTTCAACAAACATACCGAGTCCATTCAGAAAGATAAAAACCATGGCATCCAGGCCATCTATAGTAAAATTTCATCTACACTTGTAAACACTGAATGCATTAAATACACACTTCATATAAAACACTCTACAACTGTCATTACCATGCTAACTTGTTACATTGCATTTTTTTTATTTTTTTTTTTATCCCACTGCCTGCCCACTTTCCTTTCTCTCCTTTGAATTCCATCTTATTTCTTCCTGATCTGGCAACTCCTCCAGTCTTTCAACTTCGTTCACTGTTCGCCTCCACATCCCAGTCCTTGTCATCGTCAGTGCCTTGGGTCAGACCAGCTTTATTAGTGGCAGAGGACGAGAATGCCAGGTGGGTGCAGGGAAATACACAGACTGCACCCGTGGAGGAAGCTGAGACAGGTAGGCGATGGTGTGGACATCTCAGAAGACGAGTTGGAGGAAATTGACAGAATGGGTCGAAACAGACTGAAATCGTGGGAGAAATTGGAAAGTTTTTGATATTAAGATAATGAGAATGATAGACAGAGGATGATAGATGAGGAAGATGAATGAATGTGTGAGCCAGCTTTGACGGGATTTGAACCACTGTCATCAGCTTGATTGTCCAGCAGCTTATCCACTAGACCACAGAGCTCACCTACACTGCGTCTTTTGCCAACTGTTTTTCCTGTAATGAAAGCGAATCTAGTTTGTCTACCACATCCTTAGAATGTTCTGTCTTCTGCTTTGGTTTGTCTGGGTAGGATCGCGCTCCGAATATTGTGCTGCCTACCCGAACACTAGTACTGCCTTGTTCTATCTGCAATGACAACACATTTTGGTTATGTAAGAAGTGCCTGTACATTATTGTAGTAGGAACATTTATAAAATAAACCCATGTGAAAATTTAGTGCATTAAACTTAAAGGGACATTCCTGAGTTTGCTGCACTGCAAGATGTTTCCGAAAAATATAAATATTTCTACGATTAAACTTGTATATTAAAAAAAGATTTCTTGTTTAGCATATCAGTGTCTGCATGTTCAATGTGTTTCTGGTCATCTTAATATTTTTAAGAAGCCCAAAATATATTTTGTCTACAAATAATTTTGTACGTCTGAAAAAATATATTTTAGAAAATGAAATGAAATTTAACCTGGTACAAATAGTGGAACGATCAGGAACACATTTAATATACAGCCACTAATATTTTATGCAAAAAAATATATTTGATATGTAATTACAATTGTTAAAAAGTCTCTGTTAGTCGGTAACATCTTACAAATTGCAGCAAACTCAAGAATGTCCGTTTAACCCGGTTAATAATGGTGTGCAAATTTAAAGGTATATGCTAATTTTCAAGGTCTCTGTAATAAGGTGTTACTGCGAATAGGTTATTTGTTTACATCCCATCAAGTGTGTGACGCCAAAGTAAATTATCCTAATCATATTACCGACTGAGGTGATTTTAGTACTGTAATTTACTAAATATCAAAATGAAAATGTTATTTTAGAAGTGTTATAGGATAAATAGACTTTGTTACACATGTTTTTTAATATCAAACTCGTCTAGTTAATCGGTATTTGTCTTGACCTCGACAAATACCAATTAACATATTGATATTTTCCATATTAAAAAACACTTAAAATCCTCTATTTATCATCTAATAGGTAGCATTATCCAATGTAATCAAAGTATGTGATAGTTTTCATAATCACATACATTCCTGGGGTTTGGCCAGGGAGAAAAAAACCCCACTGAGGCCAATCCAGACCTGCAGAATAAATATCAGTGTCATGGGAAAAATAAAATAAATCTGGGGAAATTCCAGACGAGACAAGCACCTCGTCTGCCTCATGCTGGCTATGCCACTGCATTCAGAATTTGATATCTCTTCAAATTAGATGTAAATTAACCAGGTCACGGCACTATGTTTATTAACACTTAAGAAGATCTCAATTGTAAGTGCTGAACCAGTATAGTGATATCAGTAAACTATTCCTAGTATGCTACGATTCAGATCAACTGTTTGTTGTAATGACACTCACAGCATGTTCGAAGTCCCCTGACATTCCCATACTAAGTTCAACACTGTGGCTATCAAGCTCAAGTTCTCGGCATACGTCATCCTTACACTGAACCAGAGCCTGAAACAAAGTAATGTCTTGGAGGAAAGACTATTTATAGCATTATAAAACAGCCAATGATGAATTATCAGTAAAGATATTTCCAATTAAAATCGTATAAAAACAGTTTCGTTTGCAATACAGTTAAATCTCTATAAACTAGACACCCTTGGGACTGAGACAAATGTCTTGTTTTGAGAGGAATCCTGTTTAGAGAGGGTCCTAGTTTTTTAAAAGGGACCATGAAAAACATCCGGTTTTGAGGGAATTCAGGTTTACAGAGGGTCTGGTCTTGGGTGGTTTCAGTGTGGTATAAAGTGAATTGGTTACTTAATGTTGTCTGCTTATAATACATGTATATTAGAACTCTGAGACCATTTTTAAAATCTGAAAACAATTACACAATCACACAATTACATGTATATATATTACTGTGACAAAAATGATAATAGTATTTCCATTTTAAAAACATTGGAGAAAACTTGAGGTGTTTTCTCTTTTATTATACATTACCAATCCTCAAACCAGACCGTAAAGCAAAGTGAAAAAGAAGGAAGATACAGTCACATGACCGGAACTAGAGAGCAGTATACAGTAGAAGAATTTAGGCCATCCCATTGGCTTTAGGGATGTTCGACCAGACCACTCCGTGGGGGGGGAAATTGCCTTTGTTTGAGGATTGGTAATGTTAAAAGAAATTACAAATTCACCCATTTTTTCAAAAGACATACATTATTAAAAATAAAAGATTGTTTTGTTTAATAAAACTCCTAGAGCAAACTGATCAATTAATCATCGGCTATTGGATGTCAAACATTTGGTAATTCTGACAGTCATCTGAGGAAACCTGCTACATTTGTCCTAATTTATGTCTATTATGTCACAGACAGGAAAGCACACACCACAGCCTTTGACCAATTGTGGTGCATTGGCTGGAAAGAGAAAAACCCCAATGAGTTTAATGGATCCACCGAGATGGTTTGATCAAGCATGCAAACACCTCAACCATGCACTCAAACGACTGAGCTCAATCCAGCCCCTATATATTAAAACTAAATTCATAAACACATTTATAATATCCATACTGGTTCCATTACCAATGTGTTACTAGCATTGCTCGATTCTGACCTTGGGGCAGGATGTAGCCCAGTGGTACAGCATTCGCTCGATGCACAGTCAGTGGGATCAATCTCCGTCGGTGTAGGATTGATCCCCACTGGGCTATTTTTCGTTTCAGCCAGTGCACCACGATTGGCATGTCAAAGGCTGTGGTATGTACTACCCTGTCTGTAAGTGGTGCATATAAAAGATCCCTTGCTGCTAATCGGAAAGAGTAGCCCATGAAGTGACAACAGTAGGTTTTCTCTCTCAATATCTGTGTGTTCCTTATAACCATATGTCTGATGCCATATAACTGTAAAGAAAATGTGTTGAGAGCATCATTAAATAAAAACATGTTTTATGTCTATTCTGACCTTAAAATCTGGATTTGGACCATCTTTCAGATTATGATCGAGGGATCCTATTGTCATCAGTCCTATGAACTCCAGCTGGGAACATTTCTCAATCACATATTTCACAACCCGGCTTGCATCACGCTTAGAACAGCCACTTTTACCTGAATAAAGTATAAACTACAATAATGAAGGTATTACGTAACTACCAGCTCATCTGGATGGTACAAATGGCTGCACCCATTATATATAATAGCTGTCACATATCGTTGAATATGCATACCAGGTCAGATGCCTTGATTGTGCCCTCCTTTAATGATTTGTCATTTTACTCTACATTTTTACTTATAAAATTAATACAGTCATCTCATTTTGAAATGGAAGTACTAGACGAATAAAAGCAAACACTAAATAAAGAATAGCTGGTTACTGTCTTAAGATACCAGCTTTATCCTCTGAATATTAAAATTACAAATGCTGCAAGGCTCTTTAGTAGGGTTGTAATCGTTTCCCAATAAAATTCAGCAATGCCAGTTTAATTACAATGATGTTGACTAATGTCAATTTCACAAACTATGACTGCTGCAAGCTTGCATATGTTGTAATACCGACTAGTGATGACAAAAGTGTGCCATATAGCAGCCATAACAGTTTTGGTATGATCCATACCATAAAGATAGTGTAGAAACTACAATATTTACATAACCGTTTATTACAGACCATACAGGTAATAATTAAGATCTGTATATGTAGTCCATCCCATGGGGAATGCATTTTTTAATACTATGGAATTTACTACAAGTTATTTATTTTTGAGCTGATTGTTGTATAAACTGCACACAAAAATAGTATATTTTTGTTATTTGCAAAACTCTTTTACTTTTCTTTTTACATAAAACCAAACTGAAATTATTTCCTTTTTTTCTTTTCTTTTTAGGATGGGATGGACTATAGTAATTATGTACATACTTTCTTCTTCACTTGTGTTTATCTGAACCATCACTTTCAAATGACCGGCTTTCTTCAGTCTTCCCCACGAAGAGTTGACTGCCTCGGCCAGTTTCTCCGAATCGATTGTCTCAAGCAAGTACAAGTTAGGCACATCTGAAACAGCACATGTACGTCAGCTAGCGTATCAAAACATACAGGCAGGCTCAGTATCTTAATTAGAGAAATGCCTTACCACTAAAGCACTCAGACTGGTAAAATTAAGACTAAGACTCAAAGTAAGGGTGCAACAAAAGTCAACGTTTGTTTGTTTAGCAACACCACTATAGAGCACACTGATTATGGTGCAACACTAAAGCATTGGCAAAATTAGAATTCAGATTTAAAGTAAATGTCGCAAAAAATAGCACCTACATGCAGATGAGCCCATGCTCATTATTCATGCTTATCCATTCAACAACGATGGCAATTAAGGACAACATTTTACTATCACTTTTGTTTTTGTGGCTTACATGTACATTTCCAGTATCAGTTTAACACATAGAAGCATTTGTTATCAAGTCTAGTCAAAATAAGGGGTGGGGTAGTGGGTTGAAAGCATTTTAGTGTTTGCCTTCAAACCAGTAAATCATGTTTTTATTTTATTTTATTAAAAAACATTTTTTATTTACATGTGTATTTATTTTAATTGAATTTATATTATTTATTTTATTATTATAATTTACTTTATATTAATTTTGTCATCATTCTATTAGTACTATGTTTGACCTTCCTAAATGAAGTAATTAATCTTTAACGTAGTGACAACATTTTTAACGAGAACTAACATGGGAGTTGCCCTACATGCCCTAAGTGGTAAATGTGATCACTGCCTGCTTATTCTGACAAGCATGGATGTAGGTCTATTATGCATCAGTCCTTCAAGCTTAAAAATATCACAGGCCAAGTGATAAATATACACAACTAAATGTATGTTGTTTTCGGACTTTTCGTTTCCTATTTACTGCATGTTTATTTTGTGCAAGAAAATATGTATTACACAATTTACAGTGTTGCGGTCTCATGGTATGTTCTTGCAAAAAATAAGCGAGTGCAATAAATGGGAAGAAAAAGACTTAGGTGAAGTTCTGTATTTATTACATATCTTCTTTTATTTCTTTACCGGTACTTTTTTTTAACAAATGTTTCCATCATAACTAGGGGTGTAATGATATATTCGAATATTGTATTGTAGTTGCACTTGTACTCCTACCAGCTGAATTGAATACACAAATATATACAGTGTAATAATATGTAATGCTAACTGTACAATTTAGGTTTTTAATTCACACTAACCAAAACGCAATACCAATTGGATTGTCTTGATAATGTCTGAACTGGTTTTGTAGTAGATCAAGCACACAGACCAATCCTTTTTTTAATTCAAAGCATTGGACTGCATGGTACCCTAAATGCATGTACCTTGATTTCGTAAAAAACCCAACAACATTATTATTAATCAGTTTTCACTGAAAAAACTGTTCTTCCTTTCTTCAAAACCTTTTCACGTTATTTGTTATCTCATATTCATGATATGTATCATATTTGCCACCATGTGTATTCATTACACCCCTAGTCTTAACCACACTTCCTTAAATCTATGATTAATACCCCTTTCATGGATTTACTAAACATTAAGAATCATATTCTGTAGCATTCGTGTATGTTTCAAATACGATGTGAAATAATTTTCTAAATCATATATGACATAAGTACATTTAACAAAGAGTCCAGAATTTTTTTTAAAAAGGGAATTCCCCATTTAAAAGTTCTAGATATCGCATGTGTATGTATACAAGACAAATTTATCTTATGGCTTAAAAAGTCTTTATCACTTACATGTAGTAAGATTGAATAGGTACTGTATGTAATAAATACACTGTAACTTCGGTCATAAGATCTAGGGCCGATGTTCCACGAAACGATCTTTACCCTAAGATTACCTTAAGTGCAGAGCTACCCTATGCACTTAAGTTGATCTTAGGGCTAAGATCGCTTCGTGGAATGGGGCCCAGGGGCCTAATTCACAAAGCTCTCTTAGGCTTTACTAGACAACAAAGCGTCCTCTCTGCAAGTAATTTTACATTGCACTGTGTAAAGCGGGCAGCATAGCCCATGCAGTGGTACAGTGCCCGCCTGATGCGCAGTCGGTCTAGGATCGATCCCCGTCAGCTAACCAATGGGTTTTTTCTCGACATAACCATATGTCCGACGCCGATATAACCGTCATTATAATGTGTTGAGTGCGTCGTAAAAATAAATAAATAAATAAATAAATAAAATAAATGCACTGTGTAATTTGCATTCTGTAGAAAACATACTGAGTAAAGCTTGCACATATTGACAAAAAGAAGTTCTGAATAGCACACACTGAACAATCACAGAATCAATGTAATGATAATATAGTTAGTATTCAAACACTGTGATCGGCTGGGGTTAAGCACCTTCTTTTCAAACAGCTAGTAGGATCAAGGAGGATAATAAAACATGCTTCTCGAGATAACTTTACAGCACCCAAGGGCACGCATGCATGGTTGTACATTGTACATGTATATGTATTTATGAAATCTTTACTTGTTTTGGATTTGAATATGTTAGTTTCTTCAGAAATGTTTTATTGCAATAAATAATTTCTTCTGACATTTGTTCAATTAAAAAATATACTGGCCTAAAATTAAACAAGGATTAGTTGGGGCTTTTTTAAGAAAAGTAATTTATTTCCAGAATACTTATATACACAAATGTATATAACAAAATCTGATATAGTACAATGGACAATGGTCCACAGCTCACTACAGATATTTGTGAATTCCTTGAGGGAATGCAGGTACACTGTATGGAATATTTTGCCACACATTGCAAGTACGGTATTCTTTCCTTACAAACTTGTCAAATGACTCTTAATTTTACACATAAACTACAAGACATCCACAGATCAGTTATTGTTCTTTCTAGGTAGCTGTGACTCTATAGTATATACAAATTACCAAGAACCTTGTTAACTTTGTTTCTTTGAAGATGTCCTATAAAATGCCACTTGATATCTGGACATTTCTCCAGTATCTGAAATGACCAATGGAGATAATTAAACAAAAATCATCATCGACCAGGGTTTCTAGATTATAGTAGCCCCACTCCCATGGCTAGTGATATTCAACTACTATTGCCATGCCCAATGGCTACTGAATTATTATTTTTTTTTAAAGTCAGATGCTGCAGTTATGTCTGTGCTGCAGTTATGTCAGTTTTGTGAAATACGAATATTGGGCCCCCACCCCAACCCCCAATGTTAATTGTTTTTAAGCACTATCTCCCTCTTTAGGTGACATACATGTATCTGCAAACATAAAAAGTAAATTAGGGCTAGTAAATTTTTAATCATGGCTATAAATCTTTTTAAATCACTGCATGCTAATGGATTTAAAAAATAATAATTCTAGAAGCCCTGATCAAATGAAATTTAATAATACAGTAGGTGACAGAACAAATATTTTATCTACATAATGATCAATGAAGGATGTGACCTCATTTTGGGCTCAACAGTCAGCTGTGGATCAGAGCGGTCTAGTCAAGGCATACATTGTGCATGTCAAGACAATTAAAGTTAACGTTTTTTACTTATTTAAAGACACCACTAGATAAGAGGGGTGGGGTGTATACATATAGCTCTGTGGTTTCAACAATCGCCTGATGCATGGTCTGTTTAGAACTGATCCCCGTTGGTGGGCTCATATATATTGAGCTATTTCTTGCTCCAAAACAGGTGTAACAAAGGCTGTGGTACAAGTATGTATAATGCTGTGTGTAGGATGCTGCATATAAAATATCGCTTGCTACTAATTGGAAAGAGTAGCCCATTGGGTAGCCGCAAGTTTTCTCTCTCATCTGTGTGGTCCTTTGAATTGACCATTAATTCTATGTCATATATGAATATGAATATCGGGCCCCCACCCAAACCCCCAATGTTAAGTGTTTTCAAGCACTATATCTCCCTCTTTAGGTGAAATACATGTATCTGCAAACATAAAGTAAATTAGGGCTAGTAAATTTTTAATCATGGCTATAAATCTTTTTAAATCACTGCATGATCCCATGGCTAATGGATTTAAAAAATAATAATTCTAGAAGCCCTGATCAAATGAAATTTAATAATACAGTAGGTGACAGAACAAATATTTGATCTACATAATGATTGATGAAGGATGTGACCCCATGTTGGGCTCAACAGTCAGCCGTGGATCAGAGCGGTCTAGTCAAGGCACACATGACACCATTAGATTAAGAGAGGTGGGGTGTACATATAGCTCTGTGGTATACATATAGCTCTGTGGTTTCAACAATCGCCTGATGCATGGTCTGTTTAGAACTGATCCCCGTTGGTGGGCTCATATATATTGAGCTATTTCTCGCTCCAAAACAGGTGTAACAAAGGCTGTGGTACAAGTATGTATAATGCTGTGTGTAGGATGCTGCATATATAAAATATCGCTTGCTACTAATTGGAAAGAGTAGCCCATTGGGTAGCCACAAATTTTCTCTCTCATCTGTGTGGTCCTTTGAATTGACTATTAATTCTATGTCATATAACCGTACTTAATATGTTGATTGTTCCATTAAATGAAACATTCCTTCTTTCCACTAGATTATAGCACATTAAAGGTATTGATATCAAACATGGTTGCACATGTATATTGTCTGAGAGGAAACCCACTACATGTTTTACTTAATTAACAGCAAGAGATCTTTTATATGCATTTTTCCTGACAGGTAATACATGTACCATGGCCTTTGATATACACAAATATACCAGTCATAGAGCACTGGTTGTTTAAGATTGAGTCACACAGATTACAGGTTTTTATATTATATTATAAACAAATATTTTCATCACTTGGTATGAAAGAAATGTTTTATTTAACGATGCACTCAACACATTTTATTTATGGTTATATGGCATCAGACATATGGTTATGGACCACACAGATTTTGAGAGAAATCTGCCGTTGCCATTTCATGGGCTAGTCTTTCCAATTAGCAGCAACTTGGGATCTTTTATGTGCACTTCCCATAGGCAGGATAGCATAAACCATGGCCTTTCTTGAACCAGTTATGGATCACTGGTTGGTGCAAGTGGTTTACACCTACCCACTGAGCCTTGTGGAGCACTCATCAGGGTTTGGAGCTGGTATCTGGATTAAAACTC
>JAECMU010050207.1:307-17508 GCA_016106625.1 Dracogyra subfuscus | reverse complement strand
TCTCTCTCGCTCTGTGTGTGTGTGTGTGTGTGTGTGTGTGTGTGTGTGTGTGTGTGTGTGTGTGTGTGTTGTACAATCTATAATACCACATTAACCCACAAGCTAAGGGTGATTTATTTACTGAAGTGTCTCGTGACCCATATCACCTTTAACGAATTAAACATGTATTTTGTTTACAGACATAACTAGAGTATATTAATTAATTAATCATCGGCTATTGTACCAAGGGATCTTTTACATGCATTTTCTCACAGACAGGACAACACATACCACGGCCTTTGATATATCTGTCGCATGGCATTGGTTTGTACAAACAGAAAATGTCCGCCGTGTGAATGAATGAATGTTTAACGATACCTCAAAACAAAAGGAATTCGGTGACTGGGTCAGGTCAGGTCAGGTCAGGTCAGGTCATAGGGCTTTACGTGCACATTCAGAACAAGCTGTTGTAGCGCACGCCTCTGATGGGCTCCTCCGCCCAGGACAGGAAAGGAGTGGGGAGAGGAGGGGAGAGGAGGGACCGCCTGAACTGGCAGGTGCAAGGGATCACCAGCAGCCTGACCAAGGTCGGTAGCAGGCGGGGATGGGGATGATGGTGCTATGGAATTTTGAATAGCGCAAAGTATTATGCCAAAGAGAAAAAGTGCGCAAATTTGGTTGAGGAAATTGGGCGCAATTTTGAACGGTTGGTCAAAAGAAAATTCCAGAGCTAATATAGATTTTGACATTAGTGAATCGAGAGTATCTCGTTAATTAGACCTCTGTGATACTGTGGTGTCTCCCTAGGTTGCCCATAGGACCCTTAAAAGGGCATGACCGCATCTGGTCATGGCACGACAACCCAGGTGAGACCCGTGTAATTGTGTAGATTGGGGGTGGGATAGTTAGGCTGGTATTCTTTTATCCAGCTTCACCTGGATGCAGTGCAGTTGTGTACTCGGAGCCGGCATTCTTTTGCCCAGCTCGTTATTAGAGTAGGTGACGGTCATGTCATGTCATGTCATGTCATGTCATGTCATGTCATGTCATGTCATGTCATGTCATGTCATGTCATGTCATAGGGTTTAACGTGCATATTCAGAACAAGCTGTTGTATTGCACGCTTGTCGTGGGCGCAAGAGCCCAAGACAGAACGTTTGGGGGATGTAGGAGGGACCGCCTGCATTGGCAGATGCAAGGGAGCACCAGCAGTCCGATCAAGTTCGGTAGCAGGCGGGGGTGGTGGTGGTGGGGTTATGGAATTTTGAATGGAGCATTAATTATGCCAAAGAGAAAGGTGCGCATTTCAGTATGAACGAATTTTGGCGCAATTTTTGAACGGTCGGCCGAAAGAAGAAAGGATACTGAGCTAACATAGTTTCGGACTTTAGTAGAGCGAGAGTAGCTCGTTAATTAGACCTCGTTGCTGCTGTGGTGAATCCCGTTGTTGTTTGTCCTCCTTTTCCGTGTCACCAAGTACATTACCAGCAGCAATTGTTTTGGGGGGCTTGGGTAGGGTAGGCTGATATTATTTTGTTCAGCCATTCCCTGGGTGCAGTGCAAGTGTCTACTCGGAGCTGGTATACTTTTGTCCAGCTCCTTATTAGAGTACGTGCGGGGCCATTAACTGAGTGCGGATGCATTGTTATCATTACTCAATGCACCGTGTGTACTGATGCAATGCATTTTGTTTTGTATGCGATTCCTAACTTGTTATTAAGGTTGTTCCTATTGCCTTAATTTTCTAAACTGATGTAAAGCTTCAACGTCCTTTCGGACCCCCCCCCCCGACCTTGGATTATAATGAAATGCAGGGTCGGGGGGGGGGGGGGAGTTATTCTAGCCTAGCTATCTATTTTGAAGGGGATTGTCCCTTATAGTGTAAGTTTTGGTTTAAAAAACCCAGAATGCTCTAACATTTTATTGTTGCCAACGAACTTATCGATGCGCGGTCGGTCTGGGATCGGTGGGCCCATTGGGCTATTTATCGTCACTTAATTATTTTCTCGTCACAGCCAGTGCACCACGACTGGTATATCAAAGGTCGTGGTATGTGTTATCATGTTTGTGGGATGGTGCATATAAAATATCCCCTGCTGCTAATCGGAAAGAGTAGCCCACGAAGTGGCGACAGCGGGTTTCCTCTCTCAATATCTGTTTGGTCCTTAACCATATGTCTGACGTCATATAATCGTAAATAAAATGTGTTGAGTGCGTCGTTAAATAAAACATTTCTTTCTTTCTTTCATTCATCTTTCTCATCTATCAATCTCTGCTTTTCATTCTCATTATCTTAATATAAGATCCTTCTTGTCTTCTCAGCTGTCCACACTATCACCCGCCCGTCTCGCGATTGTTCCACGGGTGCAGTTTCCACATGTGTACTTCCCAGCATCCACCTGGCATCCTCGTACTCTGCTGCTAATAAAACTGGTTCTAGTAAAAGATTAAGATATGTCCTCCTGATTGCTTAACAATATAAGGAACCCTTTCTTCTAAACAACGTATATTAGACACTTAAAGGAACATTCCCGAGTTTGCTGCATTGTAAGATGCTTCCTAACTAATAAAATATTTCTACGATTAAACTTACATATTAAATATATTTTTTTCTTTAGAATATCAGTGTCTGTATATTCAATGTGTTTCTGGTCGTCTTAATATTTGTAAGAAGCCCAAACTGGATTTTGTTTTGAAATAATTTCGTACGTAAAATAAACTAAAATGAAATTTAACCTAGTACAAATATTAGAACGATCAGAAACACGTTTAATATACAGCCACCGATAGTTTATGCAGAAATATATATTTGATATGCAATTACAATCGTTAAACATCTCTGTTAGTCGATAACATGTTAAAGATTGCAACAAACTCAGGACTGTCCCTTTAAGAAATCAGGAGTCATTCCTTTCTTTACTTTAAACATTGTACACAGCGTCTTTGTTTTTTCTCCTTTCACTACGTGTTGTAAGACCGCTTTTAGTATATAGTGAATTACGTTAAGCAAATTTAGGCATGCCAGCGATTACTCTTGCAGCTTCTAGTTGTACCTTTTCTAAATTATCTGCGTTTAATTTGGAACTGCCATCCCAAACCTCCGAAGCATATTCTAGGACGGGGCGAATGAAAGTACTATATATTCGCATTAGCGTTTGACGATTTAAGAACAGTCTTTATTATATACATAGCAGTGAAATATATAGATCTACGGAAACCATAAAAGTCATATCCGGGGCAAAGTCATATTTTCATTGTATTGCATTTCAGCTACAGTGAAAAAATATAAGTCGTATTTACTTTTTTTTTGTAAAAGTGCATGATTAAATTATCTCCCGTTGTCTCGGTTTTTCGTATTTACATTTGATGATTACCAATGCATCTAATCGTATTTGAAAAATAAAAATGTAATTTAAACAACTGTACCTATAAAAAAAAGGGATACGGTGTGCAATAACGATAAAATATTTAAAACAAATTGTTAGGTATGTTTGCAGCGCAGTATTGTTAAATAAATGTTAATAAAAATAAACTTTAATCAAATTTCTTTTTAAAAGTCTATGGTAAAGTAAAACATTTTGAAAAGTTCCATAGGAAGAAATATATTATGACGTTATATGTTTTCGATAGGATAAGCGAAAGATATTACTAAAAAGCGAAAAATATTGTCAAAAATTAGGAAATATGTATATAATAAATAGACCATTTCATGGTGTTTTTTCGAATACGATTTTTATGTCAACTCGTGATTTGTGAAAACCATATGTTCACTCATTGCTTTGCAATTCGTGAAAATATGATTTTCTCACACCACTCGTTGACATAAAAATCGTATTAAAAAAACCCTAGGAAATAGCCTCTATTTATTTCCTTAATACTAAGCTCATTATAGATGCTGATGTGCATACATTTAGAGGATGACTAGATCATTTTGAATCATCAGCTAAAGTTAAATTTAAATGTATATGCGTTTTTGATTTGTTTAATAATAAACAATAAAGAAATATTTACATATTTTTAAATATACATGTATATTTTTTTTAAACCTCATCGTTTTGATTAATAAAGTATTAGTTAAAATACCATAAGGATTATTAGTAAATGTGATAGCGAGTTTAACTGTACCTGATGTACTATTTCTGTTTTGCATAATTTTGTTCCTTCACATTATTTCATATATAAAAAAGAAAGAAAGAAATGTTTTACTTAACGACGCAATCAACACAGAGTTTGAGAGAAAACCCGCTGTTGCCACTTCATGAGCTATTCTTTTCAATCAGCAGCAAGGGATCTTTTATTTGCGCTTCCCACAGGCAGGATACCACCTACCATGGCTTTTATTGAACCAGTTATAGATCACTGATCGGTGCAAGTGGTTTACACCTACCCATTGAGCCTTGCGGAGCACTCACTTAGGGTTTGGAGTCGGTATCTGGATTTTAAAATCCCACTCTTCGACTGGGATTTGAACCCAGTACCTACCAGCTTGTTGACCAATGGCCTAACCACGACGCCACCGAGGCCGGTATATATCGTATATAATTAATTTCCTTCCACTGGTCATCATTGAATGTATACATGTAGTTTATATTTACAGCTATGTAACAGGTCGCCAAATATATTGTATGAATATAGAAGAGGGCCTCGTAAGTTGTCAAACTTGTGTCCAATTATTTTGTCCAACGGGTGGGTTGTTAAAGGTCTCTTGACAATGAAATAATTAAGTAACTACTGAACACTCTCCGAAGCGGTCAAAGACTACGCCCACAGCTAAACGCTGATGGAGGAAATGACAAATGTATGTCACGGATAGCCACAAGGGATAAAGCACGTGGGATTAACAAGAACTGGGATGTGGAGGTGGACAGAAAAGAAAATTTGAAATATAGGAGAAGCTGCCAGGTCAAACAATTCCTGTCGTGGATGGAACTGTCTGGCGAAGTCAGAATTTGTGCCCACGACAGGCATGCTTGACGAGTTCTCTGATGGCAACAACACACCCACATGAGACAATTAAAGGGACATTCCTGAGTTTGCTGCAATGTTTTAAGATGTTATCGACTAATAAAATATTTCTACGATTAAACTTGCATATTAAATATATTTTCTTGTTTACAATATCAGTGGCTCTATATTAAACATGTTTCTGATCGTTCTAATATTTGTACTAGGTTAATTTTCATTTCATTTCCTAAAACATATTTTTTCGTACGTACGAAATTATTTGAAGATGAAATCCAGTTTGGGCTTCTTACAAATATTAAGATGATCAGAAACACATTGAATATACAGACACTGACGTTCTAAACAAGAAAATATATTTAATATGTAAGTTTAATCGTAGAAATATTTTATTAGTCGGGAACATCTTACAATGCAACAAACTCAGGGCATGTCCCTTTAAGCCATGACCAAACTACACCTGTAGTAAGACGCAATCTTACAATGCAGGTTAACAACAACAATCATATTATAGAGTATTTATTCATTTCATTTCAATTTTAGTAAGTAGGCAGGACATAGCCGTGGTACAGCGTCCGCTCGATGCGCGGTCAGTGTGGGATCGATTCCCGTAGGTGGACCCATTAGGCTATTTCTCTTTCCAGCCAGTGCACCACGGCTGGCATATCAAAGGCCGTAGTATGTACTACCCTGTCTGTGGGATGGTGTATATAAAATATCCCTTGCTGCTAATCGGAAACGAGTAGCTCATGAAGTAGCGATAGCGGGTTTCCTCTTTCAAAATATGTGTGTCGGACGCCATATAACCGTAAATAAAATGTGCAGAGTGTGTCGTTAAATAAAACATGTTTTTCTTCCTTTCAATTTTAGTTAGCATATGCACTGGCGTAGGAACGGGGCGGGGGTGGTGGGTGGGGGTAAGCGGTTAGGTGTCCCCCACTTTTCTTGATCCAGCATATATATCCCACCTCCAAACACACACATTCTTAGAGAGGAAACCCGCTACATTATCCATTAATAGCAAGGGATGTTTTATAGGTATCTTTCCCTAAAACACAACACATGCCACAGACTTTGATATATCAGTCGTTGCGCACTAGCTAGAGCGAGAAAGGGCCCACCAACGGGGATCGATCCTAGATCGACGGTACATCACGCGAGTGCATTATTAACCTTGGTCAGTTCATTACAATAGATTTGTTACATTTTTAAAACATCAGTTGGTTTTGTCTCTTTAATCAGATAAATTTTTAGCAAAACATTTGCATACATTTTGGCACCTGCACATACATCTTGCATCTGGTGACGAACGGGATTTCAGCTCTTCAACTTTCGTTGTAGGCCTATAGCTATAGGCTGGTTGGTAATGTTTCCATTTCTTATTCAGTGCATTTCAGAACTCACATTAAAGGGACACTCCCGAGTTTGCTGCATTGTAAAATGTTTCCGACTAATAAACTATTTCTACGATTAAATTTACATATTAAATATATTATCTTGTTTAGAATATCAGTGTCTGTATATTTAATGTGTTTCTAGTCGTCTTAATATTTGTAAGAAGCCCAAACTGGATTTTGGCTATAAATAATTTCGTACGTACGAAAAAAAATATATTTTAAGAAATAAAATGAAATTTGCGCTAGTACAAATATTAGTACGATATGAAACGCGTTTAACATACAGCCACTAAAATGTTATGCAGGAAAATATATTTGATATGTAATTACAATCGTTAAAAACTCGCTATTAGTCGATAAAATCTTAAAAGTTGCAGCAAATTCAGGAATGTCCCTCTAAGAAAGCCATTGTCTGTTGATATAGAACATCTTATTGTAATTGATTGCTGTTATATTCATTAGGGTTCGACATTACTTGATCATATGACGGCGGGGGTACAACATAAATGACCTGCGACTCGGATGAATTGTAAGATGGCGGTGCTCCCGGTTGTCTGCGATACAGAATAGACTGGTGGCCGCGTGACGATTCAACCGCGTTGGGAGATGATGGATCCTCCGTTCCTTTACCCATAACGCTGGAAATATCGGGTCCCTCTGTTCGTTCAGAACTGACAGATATTATCGTCATCTGTACAGCATCTCCTGATGGTTCTATAAGAATCGCTTCGTTTCCTGAATTCGAACTCAACCCTCCAGTAGCACCAACTGCTCCGTTTTCAGCTGTAGACTGCCGCCCACCGTCACTTACGTTTTCGGCTCTAGCACTCTGACCTGGAAGCGAGGTACCAATCGATTCCTTCGTACTTCCGGCGCACCACATGCACATCCTACGAACCTTCCCGTGTATGAATGGACATGTTTTGGAAAATCCAATACAGCGGGCAGATGAATACATCACAGAAAGGCGCAGAGAACACCGACGTCTGCATTCTGGAATTTTCTTTCGATAACACAGGAAAATTAGAACGAGAAAACAAACGATGGCTACGATTATTCCAATCCAGTACAAGTTTAATTCTTCACACGATCTGTCAATGCTTGTACCTGTTGAAAGATAAAAACATGTTTTGTTTAACGACTCTACTAGAGCACATTTATTATTATTATTATTAGTATTATTATTACTATTAGCGCATGTTACACATTTGATATACCTGTCATGGCGCACTGTCTAAACGAAAAATAACCCAATGGGCCCACCGACGGGGATCGATCCTAAACACAACCGCGCATGGGGCGAGCGCTTTACCCCCTGGGCTACATCTTGCCCCTTTCCTGTTCTGGGCAGAGGAGACGGCCGAGGCTGGCAGTTGTGACCATTGCAGGCATGCACTACAACAGCTTGTTCTGAATGTGCACGTCAAATACTCTGACCTGACCTACCGCTAGTATCTGTTAATACGAAGAATTTTAAATTTAATTTTTGGCCTGTAATTTTCATTGTAGATTTGCATTGTAAGTGTTTCTCTAATTCGTATTCCAGAAATACATTGAACATACAGAGACTGATATTCTAAACAAGAAAATATATTTAATATATTAGATTAATCGTAGAAATATTTTATTTGTCGGAAACATCTTACAATGAAGCAAACTCGGGAATGCCCCTTTAATGATACTTACTTCGATATTTAATCTGGAACCCAGATCCTTGGTGGATGCTGTCGGATCGAAAGACGAGGAACATGGAGTTGTTGGAACTGGACAAACATTTGTCGTCTGCTACACAGGTTCTCCTCAACATGCCGTGATCGGAACTCCACCCTGGAGCAGAATGATAAACAATTAGAGCACATTGATTCATTATTCATTAGCTATTGGATGTCAAACATTTGGTGTTTCTTTAAACTCTATTTTTTTTCCAGCCAGTGCACCACGACTGGTATATCAAATGCCGTGGTATGTACTACCCTGTCTCTGGCATAGTGCATATAAAAGAACCATGAAGTGGCGACAGCGGGTTTCGTCTCTCAGTGTATGTGTAATCCTTAATCATATTTCTGACGCCATATAACCGTAAATAAAATATTTTGAGTGCGTCGTTAAATAAAACATAATAACAAAATTACACATCAAAATTACCAAATGTTTGACACCCAATAGCCTTTTGATTGAGACGTGGAAAAAACAATAATCTAAGAATGAGTCCACTGGTGATTCGATCCTACGACGCAATCATCTCAAGCGAATGACCATCCGTCTGTGTTAGACACCGCGTTTTATTTTACGACATTCTTAAAGGGACATTCCTGAGTTTGATGCAATGTTTTAAGATATTATCGCCTAATAAAATATTTCTATGATTAAACTTGCATATTATATATATATATATATATATATTCTTGTTTAGAATATCAGTGGCTCTATATTAAACATGTTTCTGATCATTCTAATATTTGTACTAGGTTCATTTTCATTTTATTTCCTAAAACATATTTTTTCGTTCATACGAAATTAATTGAAGACGAAATCCAGTTTGGGCTTCTTACAAATATTAAGACGACGAGAAACACATTGAATATACAGACACTGTTATTCTAAACAAGAAAATATATTTAACATGTAAGTTTAATCGTAGAAATATTTTATTAGTCGGCAACATCTTACAATGCAACCAACTCGGGGATGTCCCTTTAACAAATTTTAACTACGCTTACATGGTGGCGGACATATGGTTAAGGACAACACATATAATCAGAGAAACGCCCTGCTTTATCCATAGACAGGATTGTACATACCACGGCTTTTGTAACACCATTTGTGAAACACTGGCTGGAATAAAAATTTTTTTAGCCCAATTGGTCCACCTACAGGGATCGATCCTATACTGACTACGTCGCGGCCGGAGCAGAATGATTGGTTTCTATAATATCTTTTAAAGGGACATACCCTAGTTTCAGTTCATGAAAATTAACATTAAGTTTAGTTTAATTTACAAACCTGTAACACATTTTGATAAAGTTACCATTGAGTGAAAGGTGAGTCTTTGACTTTGAAATGGTGAAATACCCTCTAAAATAGACTAAAACTCGACTACCTAACTGTTACTTCTCAGAGCCACGTGTCTTTTTAAAAATATGAGAAATGCATTTTGTGATATTAAAAAAAATCAGGATGACCAAAAACACTTTGAATGGATAGTTTTAACAATAAAATTTAAGTAAAGTATGATTTCAGTTATCAAAAGACGCCTCTAATAGTCAAAACTATGTCTTAGTGTTTAAAAATTAGGGTATGTCCCTTTAACTGATCCGCTGTGGCAACTTACAGGTTTCAATGTCGACCCCGGGGCATAATTGTAAATATTTACCGGCCTCGGTGGCGTAGTGTTTGCCATCGGTCTACAGGCTGGTAGGTACTGGGTTCGGATCCCAGTCGAGGCATGGGATTTTTAATCTAGATACCGACTCCAAACTCTAAGTTTAAAACAATTTTTCTGTACGTTTTATAAGCACGGATCCTGATTTCAATCAGCCTCCAGCTCTTACCATCTGTTGTGGTTATTTCTCGTTCCAGCCAGTGTAACAAGAATGTGGTATGTGCAATCCTGCCGATATCTTTTCAACTTACCGTCGAAGAACTCGATGTAGTCATGGAGACACGTTGATTCACGTCTGTCAAGGCTAAGGTGTTCCACAACAATGTTGATAACGTCATCGGTGTTATTTGCTTGTAACAGCCAGGTGTCCCTCGTGTAACTGAAATAAACAGGTCATGTCATGTCATTGGGTTTAACGTGCACATTCAGAACAAACTGTTGTAGCGCACGCCTGTCGTGGGCACAAGAGCTTGCTAAGCAAGCTCTTTCGTCCAAGACAGAAAGTTGGGTGGGGAGGGGAATGTAGGAGGGACCGCCTGCACTGGCAGATGCAAGGGAGCACCCGCAGTCCGATCAAGATCGGTAGCAGGCGGGGTTATGGAATTTTGAATGGAGCATTAATTCAATCTAATTAAAATTAGCTCCACTATTACATGGGGATCTAACAGCAGCCAGTTGGGGTTCATGTCCACCAATCAAAATCTTACTTGCAGAATCTTGCCAGTAAAAATAATTTGAAAACATTCCCAATTATCCTAAGGGTATACGACATGATTCGTATGAATTACGAATGCCTTAAAACATGTTTTATTTTTTTTAAATAAATAATTTGTAATTTAAAAGTGAAGACTGATTTAGTTGGGGGTTTTAAAAATAAATAAATAATTTGTAATATAAAACTGAAGACAGATAACCAATCCCGTCCGTATTGGTATGGCTTGCTGTACTGTGGCCACTAAAATAGACTCGCCCGATATTTTTAGAATTTGTATGCTCCCAAATAACGTTATAAATTACATTTAAATTATTATTTACAGACGAAATGATAGTCTACGCAGTGTTCTTAGCAATCTGATTATATTCAAATAATTAGGTTTATATAGTTAGGTTTTGATTGATGGGCATGAGCTCCAAAGGGCTGCTGTTAGATCCACATGTAATAGTGGAGCTAATTTTAATTAGATTGGCATTAATTATGCCAAAGAGAAAAGGTGCGCATTTCAGTATGAAGGAATGTTGGCGCAATTTTTGAACTGTCGGCCGAAAGAAAAAAGGATACCGAGCTAATATAGTGAACCATGGCCGTTATATACTGTCATCCTTCTACGTGTAATAACAACAACAACAACAATAATAATAACAACAACTATTAAATGTTATACGTTGTTATATCGACACGTGCTAGAGAGAAAGCATGAGGGGGAGAGAGAGAGAGAGAGAGAGAGAGAGAGAGAGAGAGAGAGAGAGAGAGAGAGAGAGAGAGAGAGGGAGAGAGAGAGACAGACAGACAGACAGAGAAAAAGAGGGAGAGATAGGGAGGGAGAGAGGGGAGTTTGAGGAAGAGATATAGAGATAGAAAGAAAGAGAGAGGAGGGAGGATACACACACACACACACACACACACACACACACACACACACATATATATATATATATATATATATCCAGGAGAAATAGCCCAATGGGTCCACCGACGGGGATAGATCCTAGACCGACCGCGCATCAAGCGAACAAATTACCACTGGGCTACGTCCCGTCCTGAGAGAAGTGAGAGACAAACAGATATTCAAAGAGAGACAGACAGACAAGGATATTGTTTCTCATAGACAGGACATTATATTCCACGTAATTTGATATGTCAGTCGTTTGGCACTGGCTGTATTCACAATGACAAAACAATATATATCCTGCAACCAGTGTTCCTACTAGCCTGTTATGATGACCTGTTAAAGCAAAGACATAGCATGCTAGTAGCATGTTATGACTTTTGACGTCACGTACAAAGGGAACTAGTATATACTAGTATATATATACTACAGTAATATATACTACAGTAATATAGTAATAACTACATTAATGTTTACATTTAGTAGTATTACTATAAAAGGTGTGACTCGTTTCTGATCTAGTGTACCTTTCATATGGTGAAGGATGATTTTCAGACTTGAACACTTTCCAGTATCTGTCTGCATACAGTGTTGTGAAGTTAGCGCCACTTGATGCAATAACTATAATAATAATAATAATAATAATAATAGTAATAATAGTAATAATAATGATAATAATAATGATAATAATAATAATAATAATAATAATACTAATACTACTAATAATAATAATAGTAATAATAATAATAATAATAATAATAATAATAATGATGATGATGATGATGATGATGATGATGATGGTCGTGTTGATGGTCGTTTTGATGATGACGATGATGATGATAATAATAATAATGATGACAACAATGTTTTACTTTACATTTTTTCTTCTTTTTTTTTCTTTATTACAATTCATTATTTCAGTTTACATGTCCTGCTTATATCCAATTAAGGTTCTAACACGTTGTCTTGGACCCACACTTCAGCTATCTGTCCAAGGCAGGAGGTAACTGAAATATACTCTTCAAAAAATTAAAATTAAGTTATCGGGTATTTTTACAGAGGCAAAGACATCGTACAAACTATCATGTAAGTATAAAACACGTTCGATTTGCCGAACTCTAGAGCATTTTAAGGGCAAAAGAAGTTGAAATATATGTTCGTTAAACTATATTAAATAGACATTCCTGAGTTTGCTGCATTGTAAGATGTTTCCTAAGTAATAAACTATTTCTATGTTTAAACTTACGTTATTAAATATATTTTCTTGTTTAGAATATCAGTGTCTGTATATTCAATGTGTTTCTGGTCGTCTTAATATTTGTAAGAAGCCCAAACTGGATTTTGTTTTCAAATAATTTCGTACATACGAAAAAATCTTTGTTAGGAAATAAAATGAAATTTAACCTAGTACAAATATTTGAACGATCAGAAACTCGTTTAATGGCAGCCACCAATATTTTATGCAGAAGCATATATTTGATGTGTAATTGCAGTCGTCAAAAAATCTGTTAGTCGATAACATGTTAAAGATTGCAGAAAACTCAGGAATGTCCCTTTAATATACCGTTAGAAGTAATACGAACTGTGGTTTAGTCGTAGATTTACGTTTAGGTGCAAAACCAGGCTTACGATGATTTGTGAAACTGGGCCCTGTACACAAAAACTAAAATCAATGAATTACGTCACAACTGCTGATGAAATCTATTTGGAAGACGGGCCAATATTTATGCGCATACTTAATGGACAGAACAGTGTTCACTAGTCCCACTACCAACACATGTAATGCACACAAGCGCGGAGTCAGAATGGGGCCAATGATACCTCCTCCCCCCCCCCTCCAATTTTGTCAAACAATATATACTCTTCAAAAAAGGAAAGTTAACATTGGTTAAAAATAATGCTATCAGATTATTTTTTTACAGAATCAAAGACATCTTAAAGACAATGAAGCACGTGCGCGAATGCTGATGCAAAAACACTATAAGCGTAACCATATTCAACATTTGTACTGAAACGCCAAAGCGCTATTTTGCGAGAAGCACGTGCATCATGAAGTTCTTTAACTTTGCATGCCGAATAATATGTTGGTGGGGCATAAAAGACCACATCAGCAATGATTGAAACAGACCGCATAACAACACTGTAGATAACGCAATAATGCCATTTGGAGACTGCAAGTAGGGGCAGCTCAACAATCTATGGCAAGGAAGTTTGGCGTCTCCAGACAGACCATCTCTGCTTTATGGACACGTTACAACACCACTCAAAGTGTTAATGACAGACCAAGTTCTGGTCGTCCCAGAGTAACCACCGCCGCTCAAGATCGATACATCCGGGTATGTCATCTTCGAAATCGAACCACAACGGCAACAACCACAACAACCACAGGAACACAAATCCCGGGACAACGCAGAATTTCTAACCAGATGGTTTTTAATCTACTGAGAGAGGCGTGGGTAATAATAATACATTGAATACTGTTATGGTACTCAACTGACGTCACGGGGGTTATCGCAGCTGCAAGCTTACGGCAATCGCGGTTTGTGAAATCGACCTGATTCAGCGTCTTTGTAATTAACACCCCTGGACGTTATTAACATCGACTGTGAAGCGATTGCAATCATATTCAGTCTTCACCATGAAAGGCGAGCGATCGCTCGCGCTCGCCTCCGCACACGCCTCAAATGTTTAAGACGAGCGGCGTATCGATCGCCTTAAATTTTAGCTATGATTTTTTTTTATTAAATTGAAGTTAGAAAAACATACTTGCAAGTAATTACTCACCTGAACTACGTATGAAAATCAGACTGTGAACAGAGGTCTCAGACATGTACGCGCAATAGCGATCGATAACGTAACGTTATATAGTAATACATGGCACATTTGTACAAACATATTTAATAAGGAGAGCGATTGCTCGCCTGGCTCAATTAAGGAGAGTGATCTATAGCTCGCCTTGATTTTACTCATGGCGAAGACTGATATTTAGCGTGCGTTGTAAATCACAGTTGGTGGATAATAAGTAAATTATACCATTCGCGTGAGTGTGGTACGAAATTTATGAAACTCGTTTGCTAACTGTTTTATACTGCATTCCCGTCCCGTATGGCACCACGGCTCATGTAACGATCCATATATTATATTATATTATATTATATTATATTATATTATATTATATTATATTATATTATATTATATATACATACATACATATATACATGTGTGTGTGTGTTTGTGTGTGTGTGTGTGTGTACCTCTAGCCACATACGTCACATATTCATATCATAGTATATCTAATTAAATGTATGGTGACGTAAAAAGAATATTGGACACGGTTATGTATTGTTCAACAAGTCGCCACCTTTAACAATAAAGCGTGTTATACCTTGATCCGCGTGGAAATTCAATACGTGGGATTAATAACAAAGTGGCTTACGTAATATTCCAGGTTGTGACCCGGCTAACGAATAACTCAGGTACCGGTCGATAGTAGGCTGGTCAGTCATAGAACGTTAAACAGGTGGGCTTAGCCTAATAGTTATGTCACCCAAAGTGAGTTTAACAACTCAGTGGGGATGTGTATGGCTTAGCGATCTCTCCATCTCTATTTGTCTCTGTCTCTCTATCTTCCTCTCCGTCTCTATATTTCTTTATCCTTCACTCTGTGTTTTTCTCTCACTCATTATGTCTCTCTGTCTCTCTCTGTTTTCTCTGCTCTCTCTCTCTCTCTCTCTCTCTCTCTCTCTCTCTGGGGCGGGACGTAGCCCAGTGGTAAATCGTTCGCTTGATGCGCTGTCGATCTGGGATCGATCTCCGTCAGTGCGCCTATTGGGCTGTTTCTCGCTCCAGCCAGTGCACCACGACTGGTATATCAAATGCCGTGGTATGTGTGTGTTATCCTGTCTGTAGGATGATGGATATAATAGATACCTTGCTGCTAATCGAAAAAGAGTAGCCATGAAGTGGCGACAGCGGATTTCCTCTCTCCGTATATGTATGGTCCTTAGCCATAATATGTGTGACGCCATATGACCGGATAAAATGTGTTGACTGCGTCGTTAAATTAAAACATTTCCATTTCCATCTCTCTCCGTTTCTGGCACACAACAACAACAACAACAACATGCACGCACGCACACACACTATCTCTCTCATTCTCGGTCTCATTCACTCTTATCACATTCTTTCTCACGCACACACCACACATAAACACACACACACACACTATGCGAGTGTCTGTATATCTCCATCGACCTTCTCTCCCTCCCTGTTTCTTTCTGTCAGACACACACACGCGCACGTACGCACGCACGCACGCACGCACTATCTCTCTCTCCTCTCGTTATCTTTATTCAAATACCGATAAATCAACCATTCTCACTTTTCAGATCAACATATACTCATATTTCACTGAAGTATCAGTCCTGAGGTGGGTTTTTTGTTTTGTTTGCTAGGCGGGCAGCATAGCCCAGTGGTACAGTGTCCGCCTGATGCGCGGTCGGTCTAGGATCGATCCCCGTCAGCTAACCACTGGGTTTTTTTCTCGACATAACCATATGTCCGACGCCGATATAACCGTAGTTAAAATGTGTTGAGTGCGTCGTTAAACAAAACACAACAAACACACAAAAAATTGTTTTGTTGCTAGTGTCAGGGTTGGGGGTCCTGATTTCACTACCTTACATACATGTTATAAGTACATATGAACATTATACATGACAATATAACATGAGTCTGCAACTGATTAAAACGTAGAAAGAAAACCCACATCTTATTAGATTTCATAATGAATGTGGTGTCATCAAACACGGATACAAAAAATACATGCACCCCTTTCTGTATCCACCCTTTGTTTTAAGAAAGAAAAGAAAACCCACAACAAATAATATAACATTAAAGGGACATTCCTGAGTTTGCTGCAGTGTTTTCAGATTTTATCGCTAATAAAATATTTCTACTATTAAACTTACATATTAAATATATTTTCTTGTTTAGAATATTAGTGGCTCTATATTAAACGTGTTTTTGATCGTCCTAATATTTGTTCTAGGTTAATTTTCATGTTATTTCCTAAACAAAATATGTTTTCGTACGTACGAAATTATTTGAAGACGAAATCTAGTTTGGGCTTCTTACAAATATTAAGACGACCAGAAACATATTGAATATACAGACATTGATATTCTAAACTAGAAAATATATTTAATATGGAAGTTTAATCGTAGAAATATTTTATTAGTCGGAAATATCTTACAATGCAGAAAACTCGGGAATGTCCCTTTAACACTAAACACGGCTTACCTTCAGTGAAGAAGAAAACGTAAAATAAACACGCTTTGTATTTCAGTCCGTCCATTTTGTAGACACTTCTCGCCATGGTCTCAGTAAAGAGTTATAGACAGCGACCGTGCAGGTTCACAGATTTTAGGATAAGGTGCTCGCAAAGAGCAGGCTCACATACTTTAGGATTAGGTGCTCGTGAAGACTGCGCAAATACCTACAGCACGTCACTGGTCCCATAGAAGTAAAGTGTAAACAATGTATTGTGAAATCGCCAGAGGTCATTCCTACATGCGTGTGTCATGCCAGAGTACAATCACAAACCAATCATCCGTGGTGATTTTATCGAGAAAAAAAAAAAGAAAAAAAAAAAGCCCAGCAACCTTGCGCCAAGCAGGTTAGCATTACCGGACTTCTTAGTGTAGACGACATGTATTGTGCCTATGTATTTAATTGCCTCTATTCAAAATTGTACGGTATTGTTTTGGAAGCTAATAATAGGTTTGGTTTCCAAGTGTAATTAATAACGCATGCCATGGGTTGTGTAATGTACGTCGTCATCGATTGACCAGTCGGATCCCCCCTCCTCCCCCC